>CAKJTW010000261.1:62500-147500 GCA_917880005.1 Nanger dama | reverse complement strand
TAGGGTTAGGGTTAGGGTTAGGGTTAGGGTTTAGGGTTATCCTTAGTGTTGGGGTTTAGGGTTAGGGGTTCGGGTTAGGGTCTGGGTCAGGATCAGGGTTTAGGGTTAGGGTTAGCGTTAGGTTTACGTTAGCGTTAGGGTTAGGGTTAGGCTTAGGTTTAGGGTGTTTGGGGTTGGGGTTAGGGTTAGGGTTAGGGGTTAGCTGTTAGGGTTAGGAGTGGGGTTAGGGTTAGGGTTGGGTTTGGGGTTAGGGTTGGGATTGCGGTTGGGTTTGGGTTTGGGATTGTGGTTTTGTTAGGGTTGGGGGTTGGGGTTAGGGTTAGGGTTGGAGTTGGGTTAGGGTTAGGGTTAGGGTTGGGGTTAGGATTTTGGTTGGGGTTGGGGGTTAGGGTTAGGGTTAGGGTTTGGGTTTAGGGTTAGGAGTTAGGGTTAGGGTTATGGTTTGGTTTAGGGTTAGGGTTGGGGGTTAGGGTTTAGGTTTAGGTTAGGGTTAGGGTTTAGGTTTAGTATTAGGGTTAGGGTTAGGGTTAGGGTGTAGGGTTAGCGTTACGGTTGGTGTTAGTGATAGGGTTAGGTATAGGATTAGATTCAGGGTCAGGGGTAGGGTTTAGGGTTAGGGGTAGCGGGTTAGTGTTAGCGTTAGCGTTAGGGTTAGGGGTTAGGGTTAGTGTTAGGGTTAAGGGTTAGGGGTTAGGGTTTAGGGTTAGGTTAGGTATGGGGTTGGGGTTAGGGTGAGGGTTGGGGTTATGGTTGGGATTGGGGTTGGGGGTTAGGGTTAGGGTTAGGTTTTAGGGTTTAGGGTTAGGGTTAGGGTTAGGAGTTAGGGTTAGGATTAGGGTTTAGGTTTAGGGTTAGGGTTACGGTTATGGGTTAGGGTTAGCCTTAGGGTTAGTGTTAGGTTTTGGGTTACGGTTATGGTTAGGGTTCGGGAAGGGGTAGGTGTAGGGAATGGGTTGGGGTTAGGGTTAGGGTTAGGGTTTATTGTTGTGTAAGGATTAGGGTTAGTGTTAGTGTTTAGGGTTAGGGTTAGTGTTAGGGTTTAGGGTTTGGGTTAGGGTTAGGGTTGGTGTTAGGGTTAGGGTTTGGTCCAGGGTCACGGTCAGGGTCGGGGTCAGGGATTAAGGTTAGGTTTATCAGTTAGGGTTAGTGTTTGGGGTTAGGTTTAGGGTTAGGGTTAGCATTAGGATTTAGGGTTAGCGTTTGGTTTAGGGTTAGGGGTTAGGGTTAGTGTTAGGGTTATGTTAGGATGGGTTAGGCTTGTGGTGGGGTTACGGTTGGGGTTGGGTTTAGCGTTGGGGTTGGGGTTAGGGTTAGGGTTGGGGTTAGGGTTAGCTTTAGGATTTGGGGTTAGGGTTAGGTTTGTGGTTGGTGTTAGGGTTAGGGTTGGGTTTAGGGTTACAGTTGGAGTTTGTGTTAGGGCTAGGATTAGGGTTAGGGTTGGGGTTGGGGTTAGGGTGGGGTTAGGGTTATGGTTACGGTTGGTGTTAAGTTTAGGGGAGGGTTTAGGGTTAGGGTTATAGCTATGGATAGGGTTTGGGCTAGGGTTGGGTTTAGTGTTGGGGTTAGGGTTGGGGTTAGGGTTGGGGTTAGGGTTAGGGTTAGGTTAGGGTTAAATTCAGGTTCAGGGTCGGGTTTGGGGTTTAGGGTTAGGGTTAGTGTTAGGGTTTTGGTTAGGGTTAGGGTTGGGTTTGGGGATAGGGTTAGGGTTGGGGGTTGGGGTTAGGGTTAGGTTACGGTTGGTGTTAGGGTTTAGGGTTAGGGTTGGGGTTTAGGGGTTAGTGTTAGGGTTTGGGTTTAGGGTTAGGGTTAGGGTTAGCCTTTTGGGTTTGGTTTATTGTTAGGGATGGGTTAGGTTTGGGGTTATGGTAAGAATACCGTTGGGGCTAGGGTTAGGGGTAGGTTTAAGTGTTGTGTTTAGTGTGGGGTTTGGGTTAATTTTAGGGTTGGGATAGGGTGAGCGTAAGTGTTAGTGTTTAGTGTTAGAGTTAGGGGTAAGTGTTAGGGTTGGGGGTTAGGGTTAGGGTTAGGATTAGGATTGGGTGTTAGGGTTAGGATTAGGGTTAGGTTTGGGGTTATGGTTGGGGTTAGGTTAGGGTTTTAGGGTTAGGTTTGGGGTTAGGGTTAGAGTTGGGTTTTAGGATTAGGGTTAGGAGGTTAGGTTTGAGGGTTGGGGTTTAGGGTTAGGGAAAGGGTTTAGGCTTAGGATATGTGTTCAGGGTTAAAGTTAGGGTCAGGGTGAGGGTTAGGCCTTGGGCTGGGGTTAGGGGGTGGGTTTAGGTTAGGGTTGGCGTTGGGTTAGTTTTAGGGTTAGGGTTAGCGTTTCTATTATGTTTGTTGTTATAAGGGTTAGGTCTGGGGTTATGGTTAGAATTAGGGTTAGGGCTAGGGGTAGGGGTAGGCTGAAGGGTTGTGGTTAGTGTTAGGGTTAGGGGTTAGTTTAGGGGTTGGGTTAGGGTTAGGGGTAGGGTTAGGGTTTGGTGTTTGGGTTAGGTTTACGTTCATGGTTTAGGGTTTAGGGATAGGGTTTATGGTTATGGGTTAGGGGTAGTGGTGCAGGTTAGGATAAGGGGTTCTGGATAGGGTTAGGGATAAGGTTACAGTAGGGTTAGGGGTAGGGATAGAACTAGGGTTTAGGGTTAGGGTTAGGCACGGTTAGGGTTAGGGTTAGGGGTTTGGTTGGGGAATGTTTGGGGTTGGGGTTAGGGATAAGGTTTGGGGTTAGGGTCAGAGTTAGTGTTAGGGTTAGTGTTAGGTTTGAGGTTGGGGTTAGCTTTAGGGTTATGGTTAGGTTTAGGCTCAGTGTTAGGGTTAGGGTTAGTGTTAGGGTTGGGTTATGTTTAGGGGTAGGGGTAAGATTAGGGGTATGGGTTGGGGTTAGTTTTAGGGTTAAGCTTGGGGTTTTTAGGATTAAGGTTAGGTTTATGTTTAGGGTTTAGGGTTTGGGGTTAGGGTTAGTTTAGTGTTAGGGTTGGGTTTAGGGTTTGGGTTGGGTTTAGGGTTAGGGTTAGTTTTAGGGTTAGGGTAAGTTTATGTTTAGTATTCGGGTCGGGGTTGGGGTTGGGATTAGGGTTAGAGTTGCTGTTAGGGGTATGGTTACAAGAGGTTTAGGTTTGGGATTACGGTTAAAATAGGGTTAACGTTGGGGTTAGGGTTAGGGTATGGTTAAGGTTAGGGTTGGGGTTGGGTTTGGGGTTAGGGTTACCGTTAGCGTTACGCTTAGTGTAAAGCTAATAGAGGTTTGGTTTAGGGTTAGGGTTAGGGTTTGGATTAGGGTCAGGTGTGGGTGTAGGTTAGTGTTAGGATTAGGGTTAGTGTTTAGGGTTTATGGTCAGGGGTTATGGTTGGGTTTGGTGTTAGGGGTTTTGATTAGGGTTAGGATTAGTTTTAGGATTAGTCATAGGTTTATATGTTTTGGTTAGGGGTAGGGGTAGGGGTAGGGGTAAGGTAACAGGTTGTGGTTAGTTTTAGGGTTTGGTTTAGTGTTTAGTTTAGGGTGTAGGGTTTAAGGTTACAGTTAGGGATAGGGTTAGGTTTAGGATATGGGGTTAGGGTTGGGGTTAGGGTTATGTTTAGGGTTAGTGTTAGGTTTAAGGTTAGGGGTTGTGGTTAGGGTTAGAGTTACGGTTGAGTAAGGGTTAGAGTTAGAGACAGGGGTAGGGTTTGGGTTAGGGGTTAGGTTTAGAGTTAAGTTTAGCGTTAGGGTTAGGTTTAGCGGTAGGGGTAGGCTTAGGGGGTAGGGTTAGGGGAAGGGGTAGGGGTAGGGTTATGGTTACAGTTGGGGTTGGGGTTAGGGTTAGCATTAGGTTTAGCGATACTCTTAGGGTTAGGGTTAGGAGAGGTTTCGGTTTAAGATTAGGGTTAGAAAGGGTTAGGATTAGGTTTAGGGTATTAGGGTTATGGTGAGGGTTTAGGATTTAGGGTTAGATGTATGTTTGGGTTAAGGCTTTAGTTTAGGGTTGAGGGTTAGTTTAGGGTTAGGAGTTATGGTTAGGGTTACGGTTAGCATTAGGCTTAGGGGATAGGGTTCGGGTTAGTGTTAGAGGTAGCATTAGGAGTTAGCATTAGGGTTAGTATTGGGTTAGGGTTAGTGTTATGGTTTAGGGTTTAGAGTTGGGGTTACGGTTGGGGCTAGGACTAGGGTTGGGACAAGTGCTAGTGCTAAGGCCAGGGCTATGGTTGGGGCTAGGACTGTGGTTGGGGTTAGGATTAGGGTTTGGGATTGGGGTTGGGGTTAGGGTAAGATGTTGTGGTAAGGGTTAGGGTTACTGTTAGCCTTGTGTTGGGGTTGGGGTTAGGGTGTAGGGTTTAGGATTAGGATTGGGGTGAGGGTTGGGGTTAGTGTTGGGGTTAGTATTAAAATTAGTGTTGGGGGTTGGGCTTATGGTCAGTGTTACTGTTAGGGTTAGGGTAGAAGAGGTTGAGGTTTGGGGTTGGGTTTAGAATAGGGTTAGGGTTGGGGTTTAGGATTAGGGTTAGTGTTAAGTTAGGTTTAAGGTTGAGGTTTAAGGTTTGGGGTTAGGGTTAGGGGTAGGGTTAGTGGAAGGGGTATCTGTTGGGGTTTGGGATATGGTTGGGGTTATGGTTGGGTAGGGTTAGGTTGGGGTTAGGGCTAGGGAGAGGGTTAGGGTTGGGGCTGGGTCTGGGGCTGGGGCTAGTGTTAGTGTAGGTTAGGGTTCAGGGTTAGGGTTATGGTTAGGTTTAGTGTTACAGAAGGGTTAAGGCTAGGATTGGGGTTGCAGTTAGGGTTAGGTTTAGGGTTAGCATTACTGTTAGTTTTAGGGTTTGAAGAGGTTTACGGTTAGCGTTAGCATTAGAATAGGGTAAGGGTTGGGTTGGGGTATTAGGGTTAGGGTTAGTGTTAGGGTTAGGTTTAGAGTTAGGGTTAGGGTTAGTGTTAGGGTTAGGGGTTGGGGTTTGGGTTAGGGTTAGGGGTTAGGGGTTGGGGTATGGGTTGGAGTTAGGGTTAGGGTTAGCATTTGGATAGTGTTAGGGTTAGCGATAGGGATTAGGGTTTAGGTTTAGTGTTATGTTTAGGTTAGGATTAGGGATAGGGATAGTGTTAGTTTAAGGGCTAGTGTTAGGTTTAGGGGTACGGTTGGGGGTTGTGGTTAGGGGTTGGGTTAGTGTTAGGTTTAGGTTTAGGGTTAGTATTTGGGTTAGGGTTAGGGTTGGGTTACGGTTAGGGGTAGGGATGGGGTAAGAGTAGGGGCATGGTTGGGATTAGGTTTAGGATTAGGGTTAGGGTTGATTAGGGTTAAGGTTGGTTAGTGTTAGGGTTAGGTTTAGGGGTTGGGGTTTAGGGTTTAGGGTTAGGGTTAGGGTTAGTGTTAGGGTTTGGTTTAGGATTGGGGTTAGGTTTGGGTTTAGGGTTGGGTTTAGGGTTAGGGTAGGTTTAGGTTTAGTGTTGGGGTTGGGGTTCGGGATAGGATTAGGGTTAGTGTTACTGTTAGGGGTAGGGTTAGAAAAGGTTTGGGTTTAGAGTTACGGTTAGAATAGGGTTAGCATTAGGGTTGGGGTTAAAGTAAGTTTATGGTTGGGCTTGGGGTTGGGGTTGGGGTTGGGCTTAGCGTTACGCTTGGGGTAAGGCTTAAGAGGTTCGGTTCAAAGTTAGGGTTAGGGTTTGGGTTAGGGGAGGGGAAGGGGTAGGGTTAGTGTTAGGATTGGGTTAGGGTAAGGATTAGGGTTAGGGTTAGGGTTAAGGTTAGCGTTAAGTTAGGGTTAGGATTAGGGGTAGGGGAAGGGGTTGGGGTTGGGGTTAGGGTTAGTTTTAGGTTTAGGGTTAGGGTTAGGGTTAGGAGTTAGTGTTAGTGTTAGTGTTAGGGTTAGGGTTAGGGTTGGGTTAGGTTTAGGATTGCGGTTGGGGTTAGGGTTTTAGTGTTTCGGGTTAGGGTTAGGGTTAGGGCTAGGGTTAGGGCTAGGTCTTAGGCTAGGTTTATGGTTAGGATTAGTGTTTAGGGTTAGGGTTAAGGTTTGGGTTAGGGGTTGTGGTTCGTGTTAGGGTTAGGGTTAGTGTAAAGGCTGTGTTAGGGTTATGGTTATGGTTAGTGTGTAGGGTTAGCATTAGGGTTTAGGGATTAGGGATAGGGTTATAGTTAGGGTAAGTTTTAAGTTAGGGCTAGGATTAGTGGTTTCAGTTATGGTTAGTGTTAGGGTTAGGTTTATGGTTAGGATTGGGTCAGGGGTAGGAATAGTGATACGGGTAGGGGTAGGGGTAGGGTTTGGGTTAGACAAGTTAGTGTTAGGGTTAAGGGTAGAGTTAGGGTTAGGGTTACGGTTACGGTTAGGGGTATGGCTAGTGTTAGGTTTGGGGTTTGGGTGAGGGTTACGATTAGGGTTAGCATAAGTTTAGGGGGTTGGGGTTGGGGTTAGAGTTTAGAGTTAGGGTTAGGGTTAGGTTTAGGATTTATGGTTGGGGTTAAGGTTTGTATTAGAGTTAGGGGATTCGGTTGGGTTTAGGGTTAGGGTTAGGGTTGGGGCTAGGGTTACGGTTAGGGTTAGCGTTACTGTTAGGTTTAGGGATAGGTTTAGGGTTAGGGTAGGGTTAGGGTTAGAGTTGTGGTTGGGATTAGGGTTATGGTTAGCGTTACTGTTAGGGTTAGGGTTAGAAGAGGTTTAGGGTTAGGGTTAGGGTTAGGGTTGGGGTTATGGTTAGTGCTAGTGATAGGGTTAGTGCCCGGGCTGAGTGCTAGCTCTAGGGTTGGGTTTATCGTTAGGTGTAGGGTTAAGTATAGGGTTGGGGTATTGCTAGGGTTGGGATTGGGGTTGGGGTTGGGTATACGGTTGGGTTTGGGGTTAGGGTTAAGGCTTGTGGTTAGGGTTGGGTTTGGATTTGGGTTAGGTTTATTTTTGGGGGGTTTAGGTTTGGGTTTAGGGATAATGTTGGGGTTGGGGTTTAGTGTGAGGGTTAGCATTAGGGGTTGGGGTTAGAGTTAAGGTTAGGGTTAGAGTTTGGGGTTAGGGTTAGGGTTAGTGTTGGTGTTAGGGTTAAGATTAGGGTTGGGGTTAGAGTTAATGTTAGAGTTAATGTTAGGTTTGAGTTTAGGGTTAGCGTTAGTGTTAGGATTAGTAGGCTTAGTGTTAGTGTTAGGGTTAGTGTTAGTGTTGGGTTATGGTTAGGGGTAGTGGTAGTGGTAAGGATAGGGGTATGGGTTGGGGTTAGGTTTAGGGTTGGTTGGGGTTACGGTTGGGTTTAGGGTTAGGTTTTAGGGTTAGCGTTAGGGTTAGTGTTAGAGTTGGGTTTAGGGTTGGGTTTAGTTTTGGGTTAGGGTTAGATTTAGGGTTAGGGTAAGTTTAGTTTTGGTGTTGGGGTTGGGGTTAGGGATAGGATTAGGGTTAGCATTACTGTTAGGGTTAGGGTTAGAAGAGGTTTAGGTTTGGGGTTATGGTTAGAATAGGGTTAGGGTTATGGTTGGGTTTAGAGTTGGGTTGGGGTTGGGGTTGGGTTTTAAGGCTTAGGGTTTGGGTTAGGGTTAGGGTTTATGGTTAGGCTTTGTGTCAGGGTGAGGGTTGGGGGTTAGGGTTAGGGATAGGGGTATGTGTTGGGATTTGGGTTAGTCTTAGGGTTGGGGTTGGGTTCAGGGTTTAGAAATAGGGTTAGGGTTAGGTTTAGGGCTAGGGAGAGGGTTAGGGTTACAGTTAGTGCTAGTGCTAGGGCTATGGCTAGGGTTAGGGTAAGGGTTAGGGTTCAGGGTTAGGGTTATAGTTAGGTTTATGGTTAGGGTAGTGTTAGGGTTAGGGTTGGGGTTGCAGTTGGGGTTGGGGTTAGGGTTATTGTTACTCTTAAGTTTAGGGTTAGAAGAGGTTTAGGTTTAGTGTTAGCGTTAGAATAGTGTTAGGGTTAGGTTAGGGTATTAGGGTGAGTGTTAGGTTGGGGTTAGGGTTAGCGTTAGGGGTTAGGGTTAGGGTTAGCGTTTAAGGTTAGTGTTAGGGTTAGTGTTCTGGTTAGGGGTTAGGGTTAGCGTTAGGGTTAGGGGTTAGGGGTAGGGGTAGGGTTTGGGGTATGGGGTGGAGTTAGGCTTAGGGTTAGCATTGTGTTAGGGTTAGGGTTAGGGTTGGGGTTTAGGGTTAATCTTAGGGTTAGGTTAGTTTTAGGGTTAGGGATAGTGTTAGTGTTAGGGTTGGGGTTAGGTTTCAGGGTAGCTTTAGGGGTTGTGGTTAGGGTTAGACATAGGATTTAGGGTTAGGGTTAGGGTTTATGGTTGGGGTTTAGGGTAAGGGTTAGGGTTGGGGTTTAGGGTAAGGGTTATGGTTAGGGTTAGGGTTAGGGTTTGGGTTAGGGTTAGGGTTAGTGTTTAGGGTTAGGGTTAGGGTTGGGGTTTAGGGTAAGGGTTAGGGTTAGGGTTAGAGTTAGTGTTAGGGTTGCGGTTAGGGTTAGCGTTAGGGTTAGGGTTATGTTTCTGCTTAGTGTTAGTGTTAGAGTTAGGGTTAGTGTTAGTGTTGGGTTATGTTTAGGGCTAGAGGTAAGGGTAAGGTTAGGGGTATGGGTTGGGGTTAGGTTTAGGGTTAGGTTGAGTGTTGGTTAGGGTTAGGGTTGGGTTTAGGGTTGGGGTTTAGGGTTTATGGTTAGGGTTAGGGTTAGGTTTAGGGGTAGGGTAAGAGGTTGTGGTTAGTTTTAAAGTTAGCTTAGTGTTAGGGTTAGGGTGTGGGGTTTAGGGTTAGGTTTAGGGAAAGGGTGTAGAGTTTGGGTTTATGGACAGGGTTAGGGTTAGGTTTGGGGTTTAGGGTTAGGGTTAGGTTTAGGAGTAGGGTAGAGGTTGTGGTTAGTTTTAAAGTTAGGTTAGTGTTTGGGTTAGGATGTGGGGTTTAGGGTTAGGTTTAGGGAAAGTGTATAGAGTTTAGGTTTACGGATAGGGTTAGGGTTAGGTTTGGGGTTTAGGGTTAGGGTTATGGTTAGGGTTAGGGTTAGGGTTTGCAATAGGGTTAGTGTTTAGGGTTGGGGTTAGGGTTTAGGGTTTATGCATAGTGTTAGTGTTACGGTTACTGTTAGGATTAGGGGTAGGGTTGGGGTTGTGGTTACGGTTAGGATTAGGTTAGGGTTGTGTTAGGGTTAGGGTTAGGGACAGGGGAAGGGGTAGGGGTTTGGGTTGGGTTAGGTTTAGGGTTAGACAGAGTTAGGTTTAAGGTTAGGGTTAGCAATAGGGTTAGGTTTAAGGTTAGAATTAGGGGTAGGGTTGGGTTTAAGATTTAGGTTGGGGTTGGGGTTACAGTTAGGGTTAGGGGTTGGGGTTAGGGTTAATGTTTGGGGTTAGGGTTAACTTTGGGGTTAGGGTTAACTTTAGGGTTAGGGTAGGTTTAGGTTTAGTGTTGGGGTTGGTGTTAGGGATAGGATTAGGTTTAGTGTTACTGTTAGAGTTAAGTTTAGAAAAGGTTTAGGTTTAGTGTTACGGTTAGAATAGGGTTAGGGTTAGGCTTAGGGTTAAAGTACGGTTAGGCTTAGGGTTGGTGTGTGGGTTAGGGTTAGGGTTAGTGTTACGATTAGGGTAAGGCTGAAGAGGTTCGGTTTTTGGTTAGTGTTAGGGTATGGGTTACGGTTAGGGGTAGGGGGTAGGGGAAGGTTTAGTGTTAGGACTGGGATAGGTTTAGGGATAGGGTTTAGTGTTTATTGTTAGGGTTACGGTTGGGGTTAGGGATAGGAGTGTTGGTTAGGGTTAAGGTAGGGATTAGGGGTAGGGTTAGTCTTTTGGTTAGGGTGAGGGTTAGGATTAGGGGTAGGGTCAGAGGTTGTGGTTAGGTTTAGTGTTAGTGTTTGGGGTATGGTTGGGGTTGGAGTTAGGTTTAGGGTTAGGGTTAGGTTTGGGTTTGGGGTGGGATTGGGGTTAGGGTTGGGTTTAGGGTTAACGTTACTGTTCGGTTAGGGTTAGAAGAGGTTTAGGTTTAGGGTTAAGGTTAGGAATATGGTTAAGGTTAGCTTTATGGTATTAAGGTTATGGTTGGGGTTAAGGATTTGGGGTTAATGTTAGGTTAGGATTAGGATTAGGGTTTAGAGTTCAGGTTAGGGTTGCAGTTGGGGTTGGGGTTAGGGTTGGGTTTAGCGTTACTGTTACGGTTAGAAAAGTTTCAGTTAGGCCTAGGATAAGGGATAGGGTTTGGGTTGAGGGTTAGGGTTGGGTTAGGTTTAGGGTATTAAGTTTATGGTTAGGGTTAAGGACATAGGGTTAGGGTTAGGGTTGGGTTAGGTTTAGGGTTGGGGTTGGGGTTTAGTGTTTGGGGTTAGGGTTAGATCTATGGCTAGGGTTAGTGCTAAGGTTAGGGCTAGGGCTGGGGTTATAGTTAAGGTTAGGTTTTAGGGTTAGGGTTAGGGTTAGGAGCATGTGTTGTGTTTAGTGTTAGGGTGGGTTAGGGTTAGGGTTGTGTTAGCATTAGGGTTAAGGTTAGTGTTTAGGGTTAGGGTTAGGGTTGGGATAAGAGTTTAGGGATAGGGTTAGGGTTAGGGTTAGGGTTGGATTAGGCTTAGTGTTAGGGGTAGGGTTTAGGGTTTAGGATTAGTGTTAGGGTTAGGGTTAGTGTTCATACTGGTGGTTACGGTTACTGTTAGCATTAGGGTTAGGGTTGTGTTAGCATTAGGGTTAGGGTTAGTGTTTGGAGTTAGGGTTGGGGTTGGGGTTTAGGGCTTAGGGATAGAGTTAAGGTTGTGGTTGGGGTTAGGGTTGTGTTAGGGTTAGGGTTATGGGTAGGGTAAGGTTAGGGGTACGGTTTGGGTGTAGGGTTAGGGTTAGAGTTAGGGTTAGCGATAGGGTTGGGTTAGGGTTAAGGTTTCGGTATAAGGTTTAGGGTTTTGGTTGGGGTTAGGGTTAGAGTTAGTGTTAGGGTTAAGGTTAGCGTTAGGGTTAGTGTTAGGGCAAGGGCTAGTGCTAGTGCTAGGGTTAGGGTTAGTGTTAGGTTTTTAGGGTTTAGGGTTAGGTTTGAGGGTTAGGGTTGGGGTTAGGGAAGGGTTGGGTTTGGGGTTAGATTTTGGGGTGAGGGTTACTGTTAGAGTTTAGGGTTAGGATTAGGATTAGTGTTGGGGTTAGGGTTACTCTTAGCGTTGGGGGTTAGGGTTAGGGTTGGGGTTACGGTTATGGTTGGGGTTACGGTTAGGGTTAAGGTTAGGGATTAGGGTTCGTGTTAGGGTGAGGGATAGAGTTTAGGTTTAGGGTTAGTGTTAGGGTTATGGCTAGTGTTGGGTTAAGGTTAGGGTTGTGGTTGGGGTTATGGTTAGGTTTAGGGTTAGCATTACTGTTTAGATTAGGATTAGAAGGGTTTAGGTTTAGGGTTAGGTTTATAATAGCGTTAGGGTTAGGGTTTAGGGTTTGGATTAGGGATAGTGTTAGTATTGGTGGTTACGGTGAGGGTTAGCGTTAGGGTGAGGGTTGTGTTAGCATTAGGTTTAGGGTAAGTGTTGAGAGTTAGGGTTAGGTTTAGGGTTTAGGGATAGGGTCAGGTTTATGGTTAGGACTAGGGTTGTGTTAGGGTTAGGGTTACGGGTAGGGTAAGGGGTAGAGGTGCGGTTTGGGTGAAGGTGAGTGTTAGGGTTACGGATAGGGTTGGGTTAGCGTTTGGGTTAGGGTTAAGGTTAGGGTATAGGGTTTAGTGTTAGGGTTAGATGTAGGGTTTAAGGTTAGGGTTAGGGCTAGTGCTAGGGATAGGGTAAGGGCTAGTGCTGGGGCTACGGTTACAGCTAGTGCTAAGGTTTGGATTAGAGTTATTGTTTAGGGTTAGGGTTAGGTTTAGATTTGGGATTTGGGGTTAGGTTTGGGGTTAGCGTTAGTGTTATGGTTTAGGGTTTAGGCTTATGGTTGGGGTTATGTTTGGGGCTGGGTTTGGGGCTAGAGATAGGGTTAGGTCTAGGGTTAGCGTTAGGGTTAGGGGATAGGGTTATATGTAGGGGTAGGGGTAGGGGAAGGGGATTCGATATGGCTAGGGGCCATGATTTGGGTTAGGATTAGGGCTGGGTTGGGGTGGGGTTAAGGTTACGGTTTAGGGTTTAGGGTTAGGGTTAGGATTAGGGTTCTGGATAGGAATAGGGTTAGACCTAGGGATAGTGCTAGGGCTTTGGTTAGGGTTATGTTTGGGGTTATGGTTAGGGTTAGGAGTAGGGGTAGGGTTACAACTTCTGGTTAGGGTTAGGGTTATGGTTGGATTAGGGTTAGGCTTAGAGTTAGGGTGTAGAGTTTAGCGTTAAGGTTAGTGTCAGGGTTAGGGTACTGGGTTAGGGTTAGTGTTAGGTTTGGGATTTGGGGTAAGGGTAAGGTTACGGTTAGGTTTAGGGTGTAGAGTTTATAATTAGGGTTAGTGTTGGGGTTAGGGTTATCTTTAGAGGTTAGGGTTAGGGTTAAGTTTAGTTTAGTGTTAGGGTTAGGGTTAGTGGGGTTAGGGTTAGGGTTAGTGGTGGTGTTAGTGTTAGGGTTGGGATTGGGGTTGGGGTTAGGGTTAGGGTTAGTGTTACTGTTAGGGTTAGGGTTAGGGTTAGAAGAAGTTTAGATTTAGGGTTAGGGTTAGAATATGGTTGGGGTTAAGTTTAGGGTAGGGTTAGGATTAGAGTTGGGGTTGGGGTTAGGGTTAGGGTTATGGTTAGCTTTACTGTTAGGGTTAGGGTTAGAAGAGGTTTGGGTTTAGGGTTAGGGATAGATTAGCGTTAGAGTTAGAATAGGGTTAGGGTTAGGTTTAGGGGATTAGGGTTGCGGTTAGCATTTAGGATTTAGGGTTAGGGTTAGGTTAGGGTTAGTGTTGGCATATGGTTGGGGCTAAGTTTACGGTCAGAGTTAGGGTTGGGTTAGAGTTAGGGTTAGTATTGGGTATGGATAGGTCTAGGAATAGGGTCAGGGATAGGGCTTGGTTTAGGGTTTGGGGTGAGGTTTACGGGTATGGATAGGGGAAGGGGTATGGCATGGGGTTACAGTTAGGGTTAGGGTTAGGTTACGGTTGGGGTTAGGGTTTAGGGTTTAGGGTTTAGGGCTAGGGTTATGCTTTAGGGTTAGGGTTAGCTTTATTGGTTGGGGTTAGTGTTATGGTTAGGATTAGTGTTAGGTTTAGGGTTAAGTTTAGGGTTACGGTAGGGTTAGATTTAGGGTTAGGGTTAGTGTTAGGGTGTAGAGTTTAGGGTTAGCGTTAGTATTAGGGTAAGGCTTTGGGGTTAGGGTTAGCGTTAGGGGTTAGGGTTAGGGTTAGGATTAAGGTTAGTGTTAGATTTGGGGTTAGGGTTAGGGTTAGTGTTAGTGTTAGAGTTAGGGTTGGTGTTAGTGTTAGGTTTGGGGTTAGGGTATGTTTGGGGTTAGGGTTGGGGTTGGGGTTGGGGTTAGGCTTAGGGTTGGGGTTGGGGTTGGATTTAGGTTCAGGGTTAGTGTACTGTTAGGGTTAGGGTAAGAAGAGGTTTAGGTTTGGGGTTAGGGCTAGCGTTGGGGGTTGGGGTTAGGGTTAGGGTTAGAGGTTAGGTTTACGGGTAGGGGTAGGGGTAGGGATAGGGGAGGGGTATGGGTTTGGGTTGGGTTTAGCGTTAGCGTTAGGGTTGGGTTAGGGATAGATTAAGGGTTAGGGTTTAGGGTTTAGGGTTAGGGTTAGTGTTAGGGTTCATGTTAGGTTACGGTTGGGATTAGGGTTTAGGATTCGGGTTAGGGTTGCAGTTGGGGTTAGGGTTAGGGTTAGGTTTAACATTACTGTTAGGGTTAGGGTTCGAAGAGGTTTAGGTTAGGGTTAGGGTTAGTGTTTGGGTTAGGGTTAGGGTTAGGGTATTAGGGTTAAGGTTAGGGTTTTGAATATAGGGTTAGGGTTAAATTTGGGGTAGGTTAAGGTTATGGGTATGGTTAGGGGTAGGGGTAGGGTTAGGGTTAGGGTTAGCGTTACTGTTAGGGTTTGGGTTTGAGGAGGTTTGGGTTTAGGGTTAGGGAGAGAATAGGGTTAGGGTTAGGTTTAGGTTATTAAGGTTACGGTTAGGGTTTATGTTTTAGGGTTAGGGTTAGGTTTGGGTTAGGGTTAGGGATTAGGGTTAGGATTAGGGTTAGTGTTAGGGTTAGGGGTTACGGTTGGGGTTATGTTAAGGGTTAGGCTTTGGGGTTAGTGTTAGGGTTAGTGTTAGAGGTAGGAGTAGGGGAATGAGTTAGAGTTAGGGATAGGTTAGCACTGGGTAAGGGCTAGGGTTAGGGTTAGTGTTAAGTTTAGGGTTAGGGTAGGGTTAGGGTTAGGGTTGGGGTTGGGGTTCGGTTTGGGGCTCGGTTTAGGGTTAGGGTTAGGGTTAAGTTTAGAGGTAGGGTAGGGTTAGGGTTAGGGTTGGGATTGGGGTTAGGGTTAGAGTTAGGTTTAGGTTAACGGTTAGGGTTAGGGATAGGGGTAGGTTTAGGCCTTGTTTTTAGGGTTAGGTTTAGATTAGGGTAGGGTTACGGTTGGGGTGTGGGGTTTAGGGTTTGGGTTAGGGTTAGGGTTAAGGTTCGTGTTTAGGGTTAATGTTAGCGTTCGGTGTTAGGGTTACGGTTAGTGTTAAGGTTAGGTTTAGGGTTGTGGTTCGCATTAGGGTTAGGTTAAGGGTTGGTGTTGGGGTTAGGGTTAGGGTTAGTGTTAGAGTTGGGGTTGGAGTTAGGGTTAGGCTTAGGATTAGGGTTGCGGTTACGGTTAAGGTTAGGATTAGGGTTAGGGTTAGGGTTAGGGTTGGTGTTTTGGTTAGGATTAAGTTTAGGGATTGTGGTTAGGGTTAGGGTTAGGTTAGGGTTAGGGTTAGGGTGAGATTTAGGGTTGAGGTTGGGATTGGGGTTACGTTTAGGGGTAGAGTTAGGTGTTTTGGTTAGTGTTAGGGTTAGTGTTAGGGTTAGGGTTTACAGTTAGGGTTCGGGTTAGGTTTAGGGTTAGGGTGTAGAGTTTAGGGTTAGGGATAGGTTTAGGGTTTAGGGTTAGGGTTAGCATTAGGGGTTAGGGTGAGCGTTAGGTTTAGGGTTTGAGTTTATGGTTAGGGTTAGGTTTAGTGTTAGTGTTAGTGGTATGGTTAGGGTTGGGGTTAGGTTTAGGTTTAGGGTTAGATTTAGGGTTAGGGTAGGATCAGGGTTGTGGTGGGGTTGGGGTTAGGGTTGGGGTTAGGGTTAACGTTACAGTTCGGTTAGGGTTAGGAGGGTTTAGGTTTAGGGTTGGGGTTAGAATAGGGTTAGGGTTAGGTTTATGGTATTAAGGTTACCGTTGGGGTTTAGAATTTAGGGTTAATGTTGGGTTAGGGTTAGGATTAGGGTTTAGGGTTCAGGTTAGGGTTGCAGTTGGGGTTAGGGTTAGGGTTAGGTTTATCATTACTATTAGGGTTAGAAAAAGTTTCAGTTAGGGTTAGGGTTAGGGTTGGGGTTTGGTGTTAGGGTCAGGGTTAGGGTTAGTTTTAGGGTATTAAAGTTAGGGTTGGGGTTTAGGATATAGGGTTAGGGTTGGGTTGGGTTTAGGGTTACGGTTGGGGTTTAGTGTTTAGTGTTAGGGTTGGGGCTAGGGCTAGGATTAGTGCTAAGGCTTGGGCTATGGCTAGGGTTATAGTTAGGGTTAGGGTTTAGGGTTAGGGTTAAGTGTTGTGCTTAATGTTAGGGTGGGGTAGGGGTAGGTTTGTATTAGCATTAGGGTTAAGGTTAGTGTTTAGGATTAGGGTTAGGTTTGGGATAAGGGTTTAGGGATAGCATTGGGGTTAGGGTTAGGGTTTGTTTAGGGTTAGTGTTAGGGGTAGAGTTTACGGTTTAGGGTTAGGGTTAATGTAAGGGTTAGGATTTGGGTTAGTGTTAGTGTTGGTGGTTACGGTTACTGTTAGCTTTAGGGTTAGGGTTGTGTTAGCATTACTGTTAGGGTTAGTGTTTAGAGTTAGGGTTAGGGATAGGGTTTAGGGTTTAGGGATAGGGTTAAGGCTATGGTTAGGGTTAGTGTTGTGTTAGGGTTAGGCTTACGGGTAGGGTAAGGGGTAGGGGTACGGTTGGGGTGTAGTGTTGGGGTTAGGGTTAGAGATAGGGTTGGGGCTAGGGCTAGGGATAGGGTAGGGGCTATTGGTAGGGCTAGGGATACGGCTAGTGCTAAGGTTAGGGTTAGGGTTAGTGTTTAGGGTTAGGTTAGGTTTACATTTAGGATTTAGGGTTAGGGTCAGGGTTAGGGTTAGCGTTAGTGTTATGTTTTGGGGTTTAGGCTTAGGGTTGGGGGTTAGGGTTATGTGTAGGGGTAAGGGTAGGGGACGGAAAAGCGGTATGGCTAGGGGTTATGGTTTGAGTTAGGGTTAGGGTTGGTTTAGGGTCAGGGTTAATGTTAGGGTTTAGGCTTTATGGTTAGTGTTAGGGTTAGGATTAGGGCTAGGGCTGGGGTTAGAGCTAGGGATAGTGCTGGGGCTAAGGTTAGGGGTTAAGTTTAGGGTTAGGGTTAGGGGTATGGGTAGAGGTAGGGTTAGGATTTCTGGTTAGTGTTGAGGGTTAAGGTTATGGTTGGATTAGGGTTGGGGTTAGGGTTGGGGTGTAGAGTTTAGGGTTACGGTTGGGGTTGGGGTTAGGGTTTAGGGTTAGAGTTAGGATTAGGTTTGGGATTTAGGGTTAGGGTAGGGTTAGGGTAGGGTTATTGTTAGGGTGTAGAGTTTATAGTTAGGGTTAGTGTTAGCGTTAGGCTTTAGGGTTAGGTTTAACTTTACAGGTTGGGGTTAGGGTTAATGTTAGTGTTAGATTTGGGGTTAGGGTTAGTGTTAGTGTTAGTGTTAGGGTTAGGGTTGGGGTTGGGATTAGAGTTAGAGATAGGTTTAGGGTTAGGGTATGTTTAGGGTTAGTGTTGGGGTTGGGGTTGGGGTTAGGGTTAGGATTAGTGTTACTGTTAGGGTTAGGGTTAGACGAAGTTTAGATTAGGGTTAGGGTTAGGGTGGGTTAGGGTTAATTTTATTTTAGGGTTAGGGTTAGAGTTGGGGTTTGGGTTGGGGTTAGGGTTATGGTTAGCCTTACTGTTTGGGTTAGGGTTAGAAGAGGTTTAGGTTTAGGATTAGGGTTAGAATAGGGTTAGGGGTTAGGTTTAGGGTATTAGGGTTGGGGTTAGCATTTGGGATTTGGGGTTAGGATTAGGTTAGTGTTAGTGTTAGGGTAGGGGTTAGGGCTAAGGTTAGGGTTAGAGTTAGGGTTGGGTTAGGGTTAGTATTGGGGTAGGGGTAGGGCTGGGGCTAGTGTTGGGGCTAGGGGTTAGGCTTGGGGTTTGGGTTTAGGGTTACAGGTAGGGATAAGGGAAGGAGTATGGCTTGGGGTTGGGGTTAGGGTTAGGTTTAGGGTTGGGTTAGGGTTGGGGTTAGGGTTTAGGGTTTGGGGTTAGGGTTAGGGTTACGATTAATTTTAGGTTTAGGGTTAAGTTTAGGGTTAGGGTAGGGTTAGGGTTAGGGTTAAGGTTAGGGTGTAGATTTTAGGGTTATGGTTAGTGTTGGGTTTAGGCTTTAGGGTTAGCGTTAGCGTTAGGGGTTAGTGTTAGTGTTAGTGTTGGGGTTAGGTTTACATTTAGGGTTATGGTATGTTTAGGATTAGGGTTGGGATTGGGGTGGGGGTTAGGTTTGGGGTTAGGGTTGGGGTTGGGCTTAGGTTAGGGGTTAGTGTACTGTTAGGGTTAGGGTAAGAAGAGGTTTAGGTTTAGGGTTAGGCCTATCGTTAGGGGTTGGTTTTCGGGTTAGGGTTTGGAGTTAGGGTTACTGGTAGGGGTAGGGGTAGGGACAGAAGAAGGGGTATGGGTTGGGGGTTAAGTTTAGGGTTAGCGTTAAGGTTGGGATAGGGATAGGGTAAGGGTTAGTGTTTGGGGTTTAGGGTTAGGTTTAGAGTTAGGGTTAATGTTAGGTTAGGGTTAAGATTAGAATTTAGGGTTCGGGTTCGGGTTGTAGTTTGGGTTAGGGTTGGGTTTAGCGTTACTGTTAGGGTTAGGGTTAGAAGAGGTTTAGGTTAGGGTTAGGTTTAGTGTTTGAGTTAGGGTTAGGGTTAGGGTATTAAGGTTAAGGTTAGGGGTTAGGGAAAGGGTTGAGGCTTAGGATAGGTGTTAGGGTTAAAGTTAGGATTAGGGTTAGAGTTAGGACTAGGGCTAGGGTTAGGGTTACGGTTAGGGTTAGGGATAGGGTTAGGTGTAGGTGTGGGTGTAGGGGTAGGGGTATGGGTTGGGGTTAGTGTTAAGGTTAGGGTTAACGTTACTGTTGGTAGGGGTTTATGGTTAGTGTTTTTGGTTAGGGTTAGGGTTTGGGGATAGGGTTAGTGTTTGGTTTAGGGTTAGGCTTAGGGTTAGGGATAGGTTTAGGGGTTGTGGTTAGGGTTAGGGTTAGTGTTTGGGTTGGGATAGGGTTTGTTAGGGTTAGAGTTTACGATAAGTGTTTGTTAAGGTTAGAGTTTAGGGTAAGTGTTAGGTTTAGTGTTCAGGGTTTAGTGTTAGGGTTGGGGTTAGAGTTAGGGTTGGGTTAGGGTTAGGGTTAGGGCTAGGGATAGGGCTAGGTTTGGGGCTAGGGCTAGGGATATTGTTAGAGCTAGGGCTGGGGCTAAGGCTAGGGTTAGGGTTAGGGGTAGAGGAAGGCATAGGGTTAGAGGTTGTGGTTAGTGTTAGGGTTATGGTTGGGGTTAGGGTTTGGATAGGGTTAGTGTTGGGGTTAGTGTTTAGTGTTAGGGTAAGGGTTTAGGGTTTAGGGATATGGTAAGGGTTGGGGTTAGGGTTAGGTTTACGGGAAGGGATAGGATTAGGGGTTGTGTTTGGGGTTAGGGTTGGGGTTTGGGTTAGGGTTAGGGTTGGGATTAGGCATAGGGTTATCGTTACGGTTTAGGGTTTAGGGTTCAGGGTTAGATTTAGAGTTAGGGTTAAGGTATAGGGTAGGGTTAGAGTTATGGTTAGTGGTTAGGGTTAGGGTTGGGGTTTAGGGTTAATGTTAGGGTTATGCTTGGGCTAGGGATAGGGTTAGGACTAGGGCTAGGGCTAAGGATAGGACTAGGGATAGGGATAGGGTTAGTGTTCAGTGTTATGGTTAGGGTTAGAGTTTAGGGTAGGGATAGGGATAGGGGTTAGGGTTAGGGTTAGGGTTAGGGATTACAGTTAGGGTTAGGGTTAGGGTCAGGGAAAGTGTTTAGGCTTTGGATAGGTGTTAGGGTTAAAGTTAGCGTTAGGGTTAGAGTTACGACTAGGGTTAGGGTTAAGGTAGGGTTAGGGTTACGGTGAAGGTTGGTGTTTAGTGTTAGGGTTAGGGATAGGGTTAGGGTTTAGGGTTTAGGGTTAGGGTTAGGCAAAGGGTTTAGGCTTAGACTAGGTGTTAGGGTTAAAGTTAGGATTAGGAATAGAGTTGGGACTTGGTCTATGGTTAGGGATAGGGTTAGGGTAGGGTTAGGGTTACGGTCATTGTTAGTGTTTAGTGTTAGGCTTAGGGTTGGTGTTGGGGAAAGTGTTTGGGCTTAGGATAGATGTTAGGGTTAAATTTAGGATTAGGGTTAGAGTTGGGACTAGGGCTGGGGTTGGGGTTAGGGGTTAGGGTGGGTTCGGGTTTAGGGTTTTGCATGGGATTAGGGTTAGGGTTAGGTTTGGGGCTAGGGATAGTTTTAGGGATAGGGCTACTGCTAGGGCTAGGGCTAGGGCTCCGGCTAAAGTTAGGATTAGTGTTAGGGTTTTAGATTAGGGTTTTGGTTATGGTTTAGGGTTAGTGTTAGGGTTAGGGTAGGGTTAGGGTAGGGTTGGCGTTTGGGTTAGTTTTGGGGTTAGGGTTAGTGTTACTATTAGGTTTAGTGTTAGAAGTGGGTTAGATTTAGGGTTAGGGTTAGAATATTGTTAGGGCTAGGGTTGGGGTTAGGTTTAGGGGTTGTGGTTAGTGTTAAGGTTACGGTTAGTGTTAGGGTTGGGTTAGGATTAAGGTAAGGGTTAGTGTTTAGTGTTAGGTTTAGGGTTAGGGTTATGGTTTGGGGTTTAGGAATAGGGTTCGGGTTGGGGGTAGGGGTCTGCTTAGGGGCAGGGTTAGGGTTAGGGTTAGGGTTATAGGAGTTAGGGGTAGGGTTAGGGTTAGGGTTAGACGAGTTGGTTTTAGGGTTAGGGTTAGGGTTATGGTTTAGCATTAGGGTTAGGGTTTAGCATTAGGGTTAGGGTTAGGGTTTAAGGTTAGGGTTAGGGTTTGAGTTAGGGTTAGGGGTTAGGGTTAGGTGTGGGTTTAGGGGTTAGTTTATGGTTAGGGATAGGGGTAGGGGTAGGGTTAAAGATATGTGTGGGTTGGGGTTAGGCTTACGGTTGTGTTAGGGTTATGGTTGGGGTTTAGGGGCAGGTTTAGGGTTAGGGTTAGGGTTAGGGATAGGGTTAGTTCTGGGTACAGGGCTGGGTCTAGAGCTAGGGTTGAGGTTAGGGTAAGGGTTACCATTACTGTTGGGGTTAGGGTTAGAAGAGGTTTAGGTTTGGGGTTAGGGTTAGAATAGGGTTAGGGTTAGTGTTGGGATATTGGGGTTGGGATTGGGGTTTGGGATTTGGGGTTGGGGTTAGGTTGGGGTTGGGGTTTGGGGTTACGGTTGGTGCTAGGCCTGGGGTAGGGCTGGGGCTAGTGCTAGGTCTGGGTGTATTGCTGGGGCTACGTTTAGAGTTAGGGTTAGGGTTTGGAGTTGGGGTTAGGATTAGGGTTGGGTTTAGGGTTGGGGTTAGGGTTGGTGTTTAGTGTTGGGGCTAGATTTAGGGTTGGGTTTAGTGTTAGGGATACTTTTAGGGCTAGGGCTAGTGCTAGGGTTAGGGTTGGGGTTTAAGTTTAGGGTTAGGGTTAGGGATAAGGTTAGGGTCGGTTTAGGTTTAGGTTTGGGGTTGGAGTTAGGTTTAGTATTAGGATTAGCGTTACTGTTAGGTTTAGGGTTATAAGAGGTTTAGGTTTAAGGTTAGGGTTAAAATAGGGTTAGGGTTAGGTTTAGGGTATTAGGGTTAGGGTTAGTGTTTAGGATTTAGGGTTAGTGTTAGGTTAGTGTTGGGGTTAAGGTTTAGGGTTAGGGTTAGGGTTAGGGGGGGTAATGTTGGGGGTAGGGGTAGAGGTAGGTTTATGCTTTGGGGTTAGGGATAGGTTTGGGTTAGGGATAGGGTTAGGGTTAGGGTTGGGGTTTAGGGATTATAGTTAGGGTTAGGGTTAAGGTAGGGCTAGGGATAGGGTTGGGGCTGGGGCTAGTGCTGGGGCTAGGGCTATGGCTAGGGCTAGTGTTAGGGTACTGGTGGGTTTAGGGTTAGGGGTTACGGTTGGGGTTATGGGTAGAGCTAGTTTTAGGGTTAGGGTTAGTGATAGGGTTTACTTTTAGGGTTAGGGTTATAGTAATGGGTTAGGGGTTAGGGTTAGTGTTAGGGATAGGGTTAGGGGGTAGGTGTAGGGGTAGGGGTAAGGGTATGGGTTGGGGGTTAGTGTAAGGTTAGGTTTAAGGTTACTGTTGGTTGAGGGTTATGGTTAGGTTTTAGGGTTTAGGGATAGGGTTAGTGTTTGGTTTAGGGTTAGGCTTAAGGTTAGGTGTAGGTTCAGGTGTTGTGGTTAGGGTTAGGGTTAGGGGTTTGTTAGTGTTAGGGTTAGGGTTAGGGTTAGGTTAAGGCTAGTGCTAGGTCTAGGGCAAGGGCTAGGGCTAGGGTTAAGACTAGGGCTAGGGTTAGGTCTGGGACTAGATATAGTGTTAGGGTTAGGGTTTGGTGGTTGGGGTTAGGGTCAGGGTTTAGTGTTGGGGTTGGGGTTATGGTTAGGTGTTGGGGTTCGGGTTAGGGTTAGGGGTTAGGGTTATTGTTAGGGTCATGGTTAGGGCTAGGGATAGGGTTAGGACTAAGGTTGGTGCTAGGGCTATGGATAGGGCTAGGGCAAGTTATAGGGTTAAGATTAGTGTTTAGTCTTATGGTTGGGGTTAGGATTAAGGGTAGGGACAGGGTTAGGCGTTAGGGTTATGGTTAGGAACAGGGTTAGGGTTAGGGTTAGGGATTAGGGTTAGGGTTAGGGGTTGGGTTTTGGGGTTAGGGTTAGGGTAAGGGAAATGGTTTAGGCTTAGGATAGGTGTTAGGGTTAAAGTTAGGGTTAGGGTTAGAGTTACGACTAGGGCTAAGGTTAGGGTTAGGGTTAAAGTTAGGGGTTAAGGTTAGGGTTAGGGTTGGGGTTTAGGGTTAGGGTTAGGGTTAGTATTAGGGTTGGGGTTTAGGGTTTAGGGTTAGGGTTAGTGTTAGTGTTAGAGTTAGGGTTTGTGTTGGGGTGGGGGTAAGGGTTAGCGATAGGGTTAGGGTTAGGCTTAGGGTTGTGTTACGGTTAGGGGTATGGGTAGAGGAAAGGGTAAGGTATGGGTTGGGGTTAGGTTAGGGTTAGGGGTTAGGCTTAGGGTTAGGTTTAGAAGAGTTAGGGTTAGGGTTAGGGTTGGGGTTAGGGTTATGGGTTAGTGTAGGATTAGTGGTTAGGGTTTGGGTAACGATTGGGGTTTAGGGTTAGGGTTAGGGTTGGGGTTTAGGGTTTAGGGATAGGGTTAGGGTTAGGGTTAAGGGTAGGGTTAGGGGTTTTGATTAGGATTAAGGTTAGGGTTATGGTTGGAATAGGGTTAGGGTTAGGGTTAGTGTTTAGGGTTAGTGTCAGGGTTAGTTTTAGGTTTTAGAGTTTAGGGATAAAGTAAGGGTTAGAGTTAGGGTTAGGGTTAGGGTTTGGTTAGGGTTAGGGGTAGGGGTTTGGGTAAGGGTAGGTGTATGGGTTGGGGTTAGGATTAGGGTTAGGGTTAGGGTTGGGTTACGGTTAAAGTTAGTTTTAGGATTAGGGTTTATCGTTTAGGGTTAGGGTTAAGGTTAGGGGTAGGGTTTAGGGTTACGTTAGGGTTAGATTTTAGAGTTAGGGTTAGGGTTTGGGTTAAGTTTTAGAGTTAGGGTTATGGTTAGTGTTTGGGTTGTGGTTAGGTTTATGGTTAGGATTAGGTTTACGTTTAAGATAGGTTTAGGTTTGGGGTTGGGGTTGGGGTTAGGGATAGGATTAGGGTTAGCGTTACTGGTAGGGTTAAGTTAGAAGATGTTTAGTTTTAGGTTTATGTTTAGAATAGGGTTAGGGTTAGAGTTAGGTTTCAGTTAGGGTATCGTTAGAGTAGGGTTGGGGTTGGAGTTAGGATTAGGTTTAGGTTTAGGGTTAGGGTTAGGGTTAGGGTTGGGATTTGGTTACGGTTAGGGGTAGGGATAAGGGTAACGGTGAGGTTGGAATTAGGATTAGGTTTTGTGTTAGGGTTGGGTTAAGGTTAGGGTTAGGGTTAGATTTAGGGTTAGGGTTTAGGGTTTGGGGTTAGGGTTAAGGGTAGGGGTATGTTTAGGTCTAATGATATGGTTAGGCCTAGGACTAGTGCTAGGGCTATGGCTAGGGCAAGGCTACGTTTAGGGTTAGGATTAGGGTTTAGGGTTAGGGTTAGTGTTAGGTTTTAGAGTTAGGGTTAGTGTTAGGGTTAGGGTTTGGGGTTACGGTTAGGGATAGGGTTTGTGTTAGTGTTAGGGTTAGTGTTAGGGATGGGGTTAGGGTTAGGGTTAGGATTAGGTTTAGGGTTAGGGTTAGGGTTAGTGTTAGGGTTAGGGGTTAGGGTTATGGTTAGGGGTTAGGGTTATTGTTTGTTTTAGGGGTTAGGGTTAGGTTTACGGTTAGGGTTGGGGTTGGGGTTAGGGTTAAGGTTGGGATTAGGGTTAAGGTTGGGATTTGGGTTGGGATTGGGGTTGGTTTAGCTTTGGGATTGTGGTTGGGTTTAGGGGTGGGGTTGGGGTTAGGGTTAGGGGTTGGGGTTAGGGTTAGGTTTAGTGTTGGGGTTAGTGTTAGGGTTAGGGTTGGGGTTAGAGTTAGGGTTAGGTTTAGGGTTAGGGTTAGGTTTAGGGTTAGGGTTATGGTTCGGGCTAGGGATAGTTTTAGGTCTAGGGCTAGTGCTAGGTTTAGGGATAGGGCTAGGGCTAGGGCTAGGGTTAGGTTAGTGTTTACTGTTATCGTTAGGGTTAGAGTAAAGGGTATGCATAGGGTTATGGGTTAGGGTTAGGGTTAGCGATAGTGTTAGGGTTAAGGTTAGGGTCAGGGATTAGGGTTAGTGATAGGGTTAGTGTTTGGGTTTGGGGTTAGGGGAAAGAGTTTGGGCTTAGGATATGTGTTAGGCTTAAAGTTAGAGTTATGATTAGAGTTAGGCCTAGGGCTAGGGTTAGGATTAGTGTGGGGTTAGGGTAGGTTTGGCGTTGTGGTTGGGTTTAGGGTTAAGGTTAATGTTATTATTAGGTTTATTGTTAGGGTTAGGCTTAGGTTTAGGGTTAAGGTTTAGGGTTTGGGTTAGGGTTAGTGGTTAGGATTAGGGTTGGGGGTAGGGCTTAGGGTTAGGGTTAAGTTTGGGGTTAGGGTTAGGGTTTGGGTTGGGGTTAGGGTTATGGTTGGAGTTAGGGTTAGGTTTAGGGTTGGGGTTAGGGTTAGGGTTAGGGCTAGGGGTTGGGGTTACAGTTAGTGTTAGGGTTAAGGTTAGGGCTAGGGGTTGGGGTTAATGTTAGTGTTAGGGTTTAGGGTTAGGGTTTAGGGTTAGGGTTAGGGTTAATGATATGTTAGGGTTACCGGTTTTGGTTACGGTTATGTTTAGGGTTAGGGTTTTGTTTAGGGTTAGGGTTAGGTTTAGGGTTATGTTTCGGGCTAGGGATAGGTTTAGGACTAGGGCTAGTGATGGGGCTAGGGATAGGGCTAGGGCTAGGGCTGGGGTTAGGGGTAGTGTTTAGTGTTATGGTTAGGGTTAGTGTTAAGTGTAAGGATAGGGTTAGGGGTTAGGGATAGGGTTAGTGATAGTGTTGGGGTTAAGGTTAGGGTTAGGGATTAGGGTTATTTTAAGGGTTAGAGTTTAGGGTTAGGGTTAGGGAAATAGCTTAAGCTTAGGATATGTGTTAGGGTTAAAGTTTGTGTTAAGGTTAGAGTTAGGCCTAGGGCTGGGGTTTGGGTTAGGGTTTGGTTTAGGGTTGGGGTTAGGGTTAGGGGTTTTGGTTAGAGTTAGGGTTAGGATTAGGGGTTAGGGTTAGGGTTAGGGTTTAGGGTTAGGGGTTAGGGTTAGGGTTAGCGTTTAGGGTTAGTGTTAGGGTTAGAGATAGTGTTAGGGTTAGGGTTACAGTTAGGGTCAGGGTCAGGGTGGTTTAGGGTTGGGGTTATCGTTAGGGTTAGCATTAGCATTAGGTTTAGCGTTAGGGTCAGGGTTAGGGTTAGGGGTTAGGGTTAGTGTTTGGGTTAGGGTTAGTTAGGGGTTAGGGTTAGGGTTAGGATTAGGGGTTAGGGTTAGGGTTAGTTTTATGGTTAGCGTTGGGGTTGGGGTTAGGGTTGAGGTTGGGGTTAGTGTTGGGATTGGGGTTGGCGTTAGGGTTGGGATTTTGGTTGGGTTTACGGTTGGGTTTGGTGTTAGGGTTAGGGTTAGGGTTAGAGTTTAGGTTTAGGGTTAGGGTTATGGTTATGGTTCGGGCTAGGGATAGGTTTAGGACTAGGGCTAGTGCTAGGGTTAGGGAGAGGGCTAGAGCTAGGGCTAGGGTTAGGGTTAGTGCTTAATGTTATGGTTGGGGTTAGAATTAAGGGTAGGGATAGTGTTGGGGGTTAGTGTTTGGGTTAAGGTTAGGGTTAGGGATTAGGGATAGGGATAGGGTTAGTGTTTAGGGTTAGGGTTAGGAAAAGAATTTGGGCTTAGGATATGTGTTAGAGTTAAAGTTAGGGTTAGGGTTAGAGTTAGACCTAGGGCTAGGGTTAGGGTTAGGGTAGGGTTAGGGTAGAGTTGGTGTTGGGGTTAGGTTTAGGGTTAAGGTTAGCATTACTGTTAGGTTTATTGTTAGGTTTAGGGTTAGGTTTAGGGTTTAGGGTTAGAGTTAGGGTTAGGGGTTAGGATTAGGGTTAGGGTTAGTGTTGGGGAAGGGGTTATTATTAGGGTTGGGGTTGGGTTAGGGTTAGGGTTGGGTTTAGGGTTAGGGTTAGGTTTGGGGTTAGGGTTATGGTTCGGGCTAGGGATAGTTTTAGGTCTAGGGCTAGTGCTAGGTTTAGGGATAGGGCTAGGGCTAGGGCTAGGTTTAGGGTGGGTAGTGTTTTAGTGTTTAGTCGTTAGGGTTAGAGTAAAGGGTATGCATAGGGTTATGGGTTAGGGTTAGGGTTAGCGATAGTGTTAGGGTTAAGGTTAGGGTCAGGGATTAGGGTTAGTGATAGGATTAGTGTTTAGGTTTAGGGTTAGGGAAAGAGTTCAGGCTTAGGATATGTGTTAGGCTTAGAGTTAGAGTTATGATTAGAGTTAAGGCTAGGGCTAGGGTTAGGATTAGTGTAGGGTTAGGGTTAGGTTTGGTGTTGGGGTTTGGGTTTAGGGTTAAGGTTAATGTTATTATTAGGTTTATTGTTAGGGTTAGGCTTAGGTTTAGGGTTAAGGTTTAGGGTTAGGGTTGGGGTTAGTGGTTAGGATTAGGGTTGGGGTAGGGTTTAGGGTTAGGGTTAAGTTTGGGGTTAGGGTTAGGGTTTGGGTTGGGGTTAGGGTTACGGTTGGAGTTAGGGTTAGGTTTAGGGTTGGGGTTAGGGTTAGGGTTAGGGCTAGGAGTTGGGGTTACAGTTAGTGTTAGGGTTAGGGTTAGTGTTAGGGTTAGGGCTAAGGTTTGGGGTTAATGTTAGTGTTAGGGTTTAGGGTTAGGGTTTAGGGTTAGGGTTAGGGTTAATGATATGATAGGGTTACTGGTTTTGGTTATGGTTATGTTTAGGGTTAGGGTTTTGTTTACGGTTAGGGTTAGGTTTAGGGTTATGTTTCGGGCTAGGGATAGGTTTAGGACTAGGGCTAGTGATGGGGCTAGGGATAGGGCTAGGGCTAGGGAGCTAGGGTTAGGGGTAGTGTTTAGTGTTATGGTTAGGGTTAGTGTTAAGTGTAGGATAGGGTTAGGGGTTAGGGATAGGGTTAGTGATAGTGTTAGGGTTAGGGTTAGGGTTAGGGATTAGGGTTATTTTAAGGGTTAGGGTTTAGGATTAGGGTTAGGGAAATAGCTTAGGCTTAGGTTATGTGTTAGGGTTAAAGTTTGTGTTAGGGTTAGAGTTAGGCCTAGGGCTGGGGTTTGGGTTAGGGTTTGGTTTAGGGTTAGGGTTAGGGTTAGTGGTTTTGGTTAGGGTTAGGGTTAGGATTAGGGGTTAGGGTTAGGGTTAGGGTTTAGGGTTAGGGTTAGGGTTAGCGTTTAGGGTTAGTGTTGGGGTTAGGAATAGTGTTAGGGTTAGGGTTACAGTTAGGGTCAGGGTCAGGGTCAGGGTTTAGGGTTAGGGTTATCGTTAGGGTTAGCATTAGCATTAGGTTTAGCGTTAGGTTCGGGGTTAGGGTTAGCGTTTGGGTTAGGTTTGGGTTGGGGTTAGGGTTAGGGTTGGGGTTAGGATTAGGGGTTAGGGTTAGGGTTAGTTTTATGGTTAGGGTTGGGGTTGGGGTTAGGGTTGAGGTTGGGGTTAGTGTTGGGGTTGGGGTTGGCGTTAGGGTTGGGATTTTGGTTGGGTTTACGGTTAGGTTTGGTGTTAGGGTTAGGGTTAGGGTTAGAGTTTAGGTTTAGGGTTAGGGTTAGGGTTATGGCTATGGTTCCGGGCTAGGGATAGGTTTTGGACTAGGGCTAGTGCTAGGGCTAGGGAGAGGGCTAGGGCTAGGGCTAGGGTTAGGGTTAGTGCTTAGTGTTATGGTTAGGGTTAGAGTTAAAGGTAGGGATAGGGTTAGGGGTTAGGGTTAGGGTTAGGGATAGTGTTAGGGTTAAGGATAGGGTTAGGGATTAGGGATAGGGATAGGGTTAGTGTTTAGGGTTAGGGTTAGGAAAGAGTTTAGGCTTAGGATATGTGTTAGAGTTAAAGTTAGGGTTAGGGGTTAGAGTTAGGCCTAGGGCTGGGGTTAGGGTTAGGGTAGGGTTAGGGTAGGGTTGGTGTTGGGGTTAGGATTAGGGTTAAGGTTAGCATTACTATTAGGTTTATTGTTAGGTTTAGGGTTAGGGTTAGGGTTTAGGGTTTAGGGGTTCGGGTTAGTGTTAGGGGTTAGGATTAGGGTTAGGGTTAGTGTTGGGGGAGGGGTTAGGGTTAAGGTTGGGTTGGGGATAGGGTTTAGGGGTTAGGGATAGGGTTAGGGTTAGGATTAGGGTATGTTTAGGGTTAGGGTTAGGGGTAGGGGTAGGGGATAGGGTTAGGGTTAGGGTTAGGGCTAGGGTAGGTTAGGGTTAGTGTTGTCGTTGGGGTTAGGTTTGGGGTTGGGGTTGGGGTTAGGGTTAAGGTTAGGGTTAGGTTTAGGTTTGGGGTTAGGGTTGGGGTTGGTGTTAGGGTTAGGGTTAGGGTTGGGCTTAGGGTTAGGGTTAGGTTTAAGGTTAAGGTTAGGGTTAGGATATAGGGTTATTGTAGGGTTAGTGTTATGGTTAGGGTTAGTGTTATGTTTTAGGATTTAGGATTAGTTTTGGGTTAGGGTTAGGGTTTGGTTACAGTTAGAGTTAGGGTCACGGTTTATGGTTTAGGGTTAGAGTTAGGGTTGGGTTTAGGGTTGGGGATGGGGTTAGGGTTAGGGTTCAGAGTTAAGGTTAGGGTTAGTTTTAGGGTTAGGGATTAGGGATAGGGGTAGTGGTATGAGTTGGGGTTAGGTTTAGGGTTAGCATTTTGTTACGGTTAGGGCTAGGGCTAGGATTTGATTCAGAAATAGTGCCATAGCTAGGGCTACGGCTGGGTGTAGGGTTAGGTTTTAGGGTTAGTGTTAGGTTTAGGGTTTAATGTTAGGGATAGGGTTAGGGATAGAGTTAGGGTTGGGTTAGGATGAGGGTTTAGGGTTAGGGTTAGGGTTAGGTTTAGTGTTAAGGTCAGGGTTAGGTTTAGTGGTTAGTGTTTGGGTTAGTGTTAGGATTAGGGGTTAGGGTTAAGGTTAGGGGTAGGTTTAGGGGTTGTGGTTAGGGTTAGTGTTGGTGTTGTTTTAGGGGTTAGGTTTAATGTTTAGGGTTAGGGTTAGGGTTAGGGTTTCGGGTTTCGGATTAGGGTTAGGGTTGGGTTAGGGTTAGGGAGTTATAGGGTGAGGGTTGGGGTTGGGGTTGCTGTTGAGATTGGAGTTAGTGTTGGGGTTGGATTTAGGGTTAGTGTTGTGATTATGGTTTGGTTTAGGGTTGGGTTTAGGGTTAGGTTTTTGGGTTAGGATAAGGGTTAGGGTTAGGGTTGGGGTTAGGTTTAGGGTTGGGGTTGTGGTTAGGGTTAGGTTTAGGCTTAGGATTTGGGTTAGGTTCGGTATTAGGGTTAGGTTTAGGGTTAGGGTTTAGGGTTAGGTTTAGGTTTAGGGTTAGGGTTAGAGTTAGGGTTAGGGTTATGTTTCGGCCTAGAGATAGGTTTAGGACTAGGTCTGGGGCTAGGGCTAGGGTTAGTGTTAGCGTCAGGGTTGGGGCTTAGGGTTAGGGTTAGGGTTAGTGTTAGGTATTAGGGTTAGGGTTAGGGTTAGTTTAGGGTTAGGGGATTTGGTTAGGGTTAGGTTTGGTTTAGGGTTTGCTTTAGGGTTAGGGTTAGGGTTCGGTTCGGGTTCGGGTTAGGATTAGGGTTGGTTTGGGGTCAGAATTAGGGTTAGGTTTAGGGTTGCTGTTGGGGTTAGGGTTAGGGTTGGAGTTTGGGTTAGAGTTGGTCATGGTTAAGGTTAGGGTTAGGCTTAGGGTTCCGGTTAGGGTTGCGGTTAGGGGTATGTTTGGGGTCAGGTTTAGGGTTAGGGTTAGGGTTGGGGTTGGGGTTAGGGTTGGGTTGTGGTTTGGTTTAGGGTTGGGGTTGGGGTTAAGATTAGGGTTGGGGTTAGGTTGGTGGTGTTAGGGTTAGGGTTGGGTTGGGGTTAGGGTTAGGGTTGGGGATAGGGTTAGGGTTGGTGTTAGGGTTAGGTTTAGGTTTAGGGTTAGGGTTAGGATTAGGTTTAGCGTTACTCTTGGGTTTAGGGTTAGAAGATGTTTAGGGTTAGGGTTAGAGTTAGGGTTAGGGTTAGGGTCAGGGTCAGGGTCAGGGTGTAGGGTAAGAGCTAGCGTTAGGGTTAGGGTTGGGGTTAGGTTTAGGGTTAGGTTTAGTGTTAGGGTTGGGTTTGCGTTTAGGGTTGAGTTTGGGTTTAGGGTTGGGATTGCGGTTGGGTTTAGGTTTGGGATTGTGGTTGGGTTTAGGGTTTGGTTTGAGGTTAGGGTGGGGTCAGGGTTAGGTTTGGGGTTGGGGGGTAGAGTTAGGGTTGGGGTTAGGATTAGGGTTAGGGTTGGTTTTATGTTTAGGGTTATAGTTAGGGTTAGGTTTAGGGGTTAGGGTTAAGGTTAGCATTAAGTTTTAGGGTTAGGGTTAGTGTTAGGGTTAGGGTTAGGTTAGGGTTAGAGTTAGGGTTAGGGTTGGGGTTAGGTTTAGGGTTTAGGGTTAGGTTTAGGGTTAGGGGTTTTGCTTAGGGTTAGGGATAGTGTTAGAGTTATGGTTCCGGGCTAGGAATAGGTTTAGGATTAGGGCTAGTGCTAGGGCTAGGGATAGGGCTAGGAATAGGGCTAGGGTTAGGGTTAGTGTTTAGTGTTATGGTTAAGGTTACAGTTAAGGGTAGGGATAGGGTTAGGGGTTAGTGTTAGGGTTAGGGATAGTGTTAGGGTTAAGGTTAAGGTAGGAATTAGGGTTAGGGTTAGGGTTAGGTTTTAGGGTAAGGGTTATGGAAAGAGTTTAGGCTTAGGATATGTGTTAGAGTAAAAGTTAGGGTTAGGGGTAGAGTTAGGCCTAGGGCTAGGGTTAGGGTTAGTGTAGGTTTAGGATAGGGTTGGTGTTGGGGTTAGGTATGGTTAAGGTTTGCGTTTCTATTAGGTTTATTGTTAGGGTTAGGGTTAGGGTTAGCGTTAGGGTTTAGGGTTCAGGTTAGTGTTAGGGGTTAGGATTAGGGTTAGGGTTAGGGTTGGGGTAGGGTTTAGGGTTAGGTTTGAGGTTAGGGTTAGGGTTGGGGTTAGGGTTAGGGTTGGAGTTGGGTTTAGGGTTAGGATTGGGGTTAGGGTTAGGGTTGGTGTTTAGGGTTAGTGTTAGGGTTATGGTTCGGACTAGGGATAGGTTTAGGACTAGGCCTAGTGCTAGGGCTAGGGATAGGGCTAGTGCTAGGGATAGGGTTAGGGTTAGTGTTTAGTGTTACGTTTAGGGATTAGAGTTAAGTGTAGCGATAGGGTTACGGGTAAGGGTTAGTGTTAGGGATAGTTTTAGGGTTAAAGGTAGGGTTAGGGATTAGGGTTAGGGTTAGGGTTGGGGTTTAGGGTTAGGGTTAGGATTAAGGGTTAGGATTAGGGTTGGGTAGGGGTTAGGATTAGGGTTGGGTTAGGGTTAGGGTTTAGGGTTGGGGTTAGGTTTAGGGTTAGCATTACTCTTAGGTTTAGGGTTAGAAGAGGTTTAGGATTAGGGTTAGGATTAGGGTTAGGGTTAGGGTTAGGGTTTTGGGTTTGGGTTAGGGTTAGGTTTAGTGTTAGAGTTTGGTGTGGGTTTAGGGTTCGGGTTAGGGTTAGGGTTTGGTTTAGGGTTAGTGTTACTGTTAGGGTTAGGGTTAGGGTTTCCATTACTCATAGGTTTATGCTTAGAAGAGGTTTAGGATTAAGGTTAGGGTTAGGGGTGAGAGTTAGGGTTACGTTTAGGATTAGGGTTTGGTTTAGGGTTAGGGTTAGTGTTAGGGTTAGGGTTAGAGTTAAGGTTTAGGGTTAGGGTTAGGGTTTAGGGTTACCGTTAGGGTTAGGGTTACTGTTAGGGTTAGCGTTAGGGTCAGGGTCAGGGTCAGGGTGTAGGGTTAGGGTTAGCGTTAGGGTTAGGGTTAGGGGTTAGTGTTAGGGTTGGTGTTAGGGTTAGGGTTAGGGTTAGAGTTAAGATTAGGAGTTTGGGTTAGGGTTAGGATTAATTTTAGGGGTTAGGATTAGGGTTAGTGTTAGGGTTAGGGTTGGGTTTGCGTTTAGGGATGAGTTTGGGGTTAGGGTTGGGGTAGGGGTTGTGGTAAGGGTTGAGAATGTGGTTGGGTTTAGGGTTGGGGTAGCATTTCGGGTTAGGTTTAGGGTTGGGGTTAGGGTTAGGTTAGAGTTAGGGTTAGGGTTAGGGTTAGGGTTAGGATTAGGGTTAGGGTTGGTTTTATGTTTAGGGTTATAGTTAGGGTTAGGTTTAGGGGTTAGGGTTAGGGTAATCGTTAAGGTTTAGGGTTAGGGTTAGGGTTAGTGTTAGGGTTAGGGTTAGGTTAGTGTTAGAGTTAGGGTTAGGGTTAGGGTTAGGGGTTTTGTTAGGGTGGTTGTGTTAGGACTGGTTTGGTAGGATTAGGGTTAGGGTTAGGGTTAGTGTTAGGGTTTGGTTTAGGGTTAGGGTTAGGGTTAGGGTTTGGTTTTAGGTTAGGGTTAGGGTTAGAGTTAGGGTAGGGATTAGGGTTAGGGTTATGGTTAGGGTTTAGGGTTAGGGTTAGGGAAAGCGTTTAGGCTTAGGATATGTGTTAGAGTTAAAGTTACAGTTAGGGTTAGAGTTATGCCTAGGGCTAGGGTTAGGGTTAGGGTAAGGTTAGGGTAGGGTTGGCTTTGGGGTTGGGTTTTGGGTTAAGGTTATCATTACAGTTAGGTTTATTGTTAGGGTTAGGGTTAGGGTTAGGGTTAGGGTTTAGGGTTAGGGTTAGTGTTAGGGGTTAAGATTAGGGTTAGGGTTAGGGTTGGTGTAGGCTTTAGGGTTAGGTTTGGGGTTAAGGTTAGGGTTAGGTTTGGGGTTAGGGTTTGTGTTGGGGTTGGGGTTAGATTTAGGATTGGGTTTAGGATTAGGTTTAGGGTTGGGGTTAGGGTTACGGTTAGGGTTTGGGGTTAGTGTTAGGGTTGAAGTTGGAGTTAGGGTTAGGGTTGGGGTTAGGGGTAGGGTAGGGTTCAGGGTTATGGTGAGGTTAGGGTTACCTTTAGGGTTAAAGTTAGCGTTACTCTTAGGTTTAGTGTTAGAAGAGGTTTAGGGTTAGGGTTAGGGTTAGGGGGGTTTTGGTTAGGGTTAGGGTTAGGGTTTAGGGTTAGGGTTAGGGTTAGGTTTCAGTGTTAGGTTTTGAGTTAGGGTTAGGGTTATGGTTACGTTTTAGGGTTAGGGTTAGGGTTTGTGTTTAGGGTCAGATTGAGGGTTAGGGATCAGGGATTTGGGAAAGGGTTAGGGTTAGGGTTAAGGGTAGGGTTTGGGATTGAGGTTAGGGTTATGGTTAGGGTTAGGTTTGGATTAGCGTTAGCATTAGGGTTAATGCTAGGGCTGAATCCCAACCCTTTCACTAACCTTAACCCAATCCTAACCCTAACCCAAACCCCAACAGATACCCCTACCCCTACCCCTACCCCTAACCCTAAACCTTAAAAATAACCCTAAACCTAACCCAACTCTAACCCTAACCCTAATCCTTACCCTCTCCCTAGGCCTAACAATAACCCTAACCCTATCCCTATACCCTGAACCTAACCGTAACCCTAACCCTAACCCAACCCTAACCCCAACACTACCCCTAACCCTACCCCTACCCCTAACCCCTAACCCTAACACTGAGCCAAACCCTAACCATAAGCCCTAACCCTAACCAGATCCATAAACCTTAAACCTTAACCCTAACCCAACTCTAACCCTAAACCTAAACCCTAACCCTAACCCTAACCCTAATCCCTAACCCTAACATTAACCCTAAACACTAACCGTAACCCTAACCATAACACAAACCAAACACTAAACCTAACCTTAACCCCTAACCCTAACTCTAACCCTAACCGCAGCCCCAACCCTAACCCTAACCTTATCCTAAATATAACCTAACCCTAACCCAAACCCTATTCTAACCATAACCCTAAACCTAAACCTTTTCTAACCGTAATCCTAACAGTAACGCTAACCCTAATCCTATCCCTAACCCCAACCCCAACCCTAAACCTAAACCTATCCTAAGCCAAAACATAACCCTAACCGTAAACCTAACAGCAACCCTAACACTAACACTAAACCTAACCCTAACCCTAACTCTAAAACCTAACCCTAACCCTAACACTAAACCCTAACCCTAACCCTAGTCTAGCCCTAGCCCTACCCCTAGCACTCGCCATAGGCCTAACCCTATCTTTAGGTCTAACCCTACCCCTAACCTTAACCCTAACCATAAACCCTAAACTCAAACCCTAAAACTAACCCTAACCGTAACCCAAACCTAACCCAAAACCTAATGCAAATTCGCAACCCATAAGCCTACACTTACCCCTACCCCTAACCCTAACCAAACCCTAACCCTAACACTAACGCTAACCCTAACACTAACCCTAACCCTAACAATAACCCTAAACCTAATCCTAATGCTAACCCTAACCCCAACCCTAACACTAACCCTAACACTAACACTAACCCTATCACTAACCTTAACCCTAAACCCTAACCCTAACCCTGACCCTAGCCTAGCCCTAGCCATAGCCCTAACATTAGCCCTAGGCCTAAGCCTATCCTTAGGCCTAACCCTACCACTACCCTTAACCTTAACCCTAAACCCTAAATCCTAACCCTAAAAAACCCTAATCCTAACCCAACCCTAAACCAAACCCTAACCCTAACCCCAACCCATAACCCTGACCATACCCCTACTCCTACCCCTAACCCTTATGAAACCCTAACCCAAACCCTAACGCTAACCTTAATACTAACCCTATCCCTAACCCTACCCCTAAACCTAAACCTAACCCTAACCCTAAATCCAATCTTAACACTAAATCTAACATTAACACTAATCTTATCCCTAACCCTAACCCTAAACCCTACCCTAACCCTAACCAAAACCCTAACCCTACCCTAAAACTAACCCTAACCATAACACTAGCCTAACAATAACCCTAAAGCTAAACCCTAACCCTAACACTAACCCTAACCCAATCTTAACCCTAACCCTAACTCCAACCCATACCCCTACCCCTAACCCCTAACCCTAACCCTATCCCTAAACCCTAACCCTAACCCTAACCCTATCCCTAAACCCTAACCCTAACCCCAACCCCAACATCAACCCTAACCCTAACCATACCCTAAACCCTACCCTTAAACATACCCCTACCCCTAACCCTAACCCAACACTATCCCTACCATAACGCTAATCGTAACACCAACCATTACCAGAAATCTAACCCTAACCCCAACCCAAACCCAAACCCATACTCCTACCACTAACACTACCCCTAACCCCTATCCCTAACTCTGAACCAAACCTTAATCCTAAAACCTAAACCTAACCCTAACCTCAACCCCAACCCTACCCCTAACCGTACCCTAACCCTAACCTTAACCTTAACCCTAACACTATTCTAACCCTAACCCTAAACCGAAAACTCTTCTGACCCTAACCCTAATTGTACCCTAACCCTAACCCTAACCCTAACCTTAACCATAATCCTATCCCTAACCCCAACCCCAACCCTACCCCTAACCGTACCCCTACCCCTACCCCTAACCCTAGCCTTAGCACTAGCACTAGCCCTAGGCCTAACCCTATCCCTGGCCTAACACTACCCCTATTCTTAACCTTAATCCTAAACCCTAAACCCTAACCCTAACCCTAACCCTAATCCAACCCTAACCCTAACTCTATCCCAAACCCCGAAACATACCACTACCCCTACCCTAAACCCTAACCCTAAACCTAACCCATAACCTAACCCTAAACCCTAACCTTAACTCTAACCCTAAACATTAAACCGTAACTATAAGCGTAACCCCTAACCCAACTCTAAACCTAACCCTAACTCTATCCCTTACCCTAACACTATCACTAAACCCTAAACCCTAACACTAACCCTAACCCTAAATACTAACACTAACCCTAATCCTTACACAACAATGAAACTAACCGTACCTCTAACTCCAACCCATTCCCCTACCACTACCCCTACCCCAAACCCTAACCATAACCGTAACCCTTAAACCTACACTAACCCTAACCTTAACACTAACCACAACCCCTAAACCTACCCCTAACCCTAGCCCGAACCCTATTCTAACCCAAACAATAAACCTAACCCTCTTCTAACCCTAAACTTAATAGTAACGCTAAACCTAACCCTAAACTTAACCCCAACGCCAACCCTACCCTTACCAGACCCTAATCCTAACCCTGTCCCTTACCCTAAATCATAACCCTAACCCTAACCTAAAACCCTAACCCTAACCCTAACCATAGCCCGAGCCCTAGCCCTAGCCATAGCACTAGCCCTAGCCCTTAAACTATACCTAGCCCTAAACATAAACCACACACTAACCCTAATCCTATTACTAAACCCTAAACCCTAACCCTAACCTTAACCCTAACACTAACCCTAACCCTAAGTCTACCCTAACCCTAACCCTAGCCCTAGGCCTAACTCTAACCCTAACTCTAACTTTAACCCTAACACCTATTCTAGCCTAAACCCTTTTCCTAACCCTAACTCTAACCCCAAACCCTAACACTGAACCTAACACTAATTCCTAACCCTAACCCTAACCTTAACTCTATCCCTAACCCTAACCCTAACCCTTAACACTATCCCTACCCTTAACTCTAACCCTAACCATAACACTAAACACTAACCCTAACCCTTTCCCTAGCACTAGCCCTAGCCCTAGAACTAGCCCTAGTCCTAACCCTATCCCTAGCCCTAACCATAACCCTAACACTAAACCTAATCCCTAATACCTAACTTTAACCCTCACCCTAACCCAAAATCATAATTCTAAACCTACCCTATACCTTAACCCTAACACTAACTCTATCCTTAAACCCTAAACCGTAACAATAACCCTAAACCTAACACAACCCTAACCCTAACCTTAACGCTAAACACAATCCCTAACCCTATTCCTCCCCTTAAACCTAACCTTAACCCTAACCATATCCCTAAACCCTAAACCCTAACACTAACACTAAACACTATACACTAAGTCTAACCCTACCCCTAACCAAACCCTAACCCTAACCATAACACTTACACTAACTACAACCCCCAACCATACCTCTACCTCTATTCCTAACCCTAACCCTAGCTTTAGCCCTAGCCTACCCCTGAAAATATTCCTGGTCCTAGCACTAAACCTAGCCCTAGCACTAAACCTAGCCTTAGCCCTAACCCTAACCCTATCCCAACGCTAACCCAAATGCTAACTCTAACCCTAACCATAACACTAAACCCTGAACTCTAAACCCAACACTAACCGTAAACTCTAACCCCAACACAAATGCTAACCCAACCCAAACATTAACCCTAACCCCAACCCAAAACCTAACCAAAACCCCTAACCCTACCCCTAAACTTAACCCTAACCCAAAACACTAACAATAACCCTAATCCAACAGTAACCTTAACCCTAACCCTAACCCTAACCGTAAACCCTAAAAATTATACAGTAACTCTAACCCTAACCCTAACCAACCCTAACCCTAACGCTAACCCTAACCCTAACCTCAACTCCTACACCTACCACTACCTTTAACACAACCCTAACTCTAGCCCTAACACTAAACCCTAAACCTAACCCTAACCCTAACACCTAACCCTAACCCTAAACCTATCCATAACCCTAAACCCTAACCCTAACCCTAATACTAACCCTAACCCTATCCCTACCACATAAACCCTAACTCAAACCCTAACAGTAACCCTAACCCTAAACTCTAACCCTAACACTAACCCTAACTCTAAAACCTAAACCAAACCCTTAACCCTAACCCTAACTCTTACCCTAACTCTAAAACCTAACCCTAACTCTAACCCTATAACCTAACCCTAACCCTAACCCTAGCCTAGCCATAGCCATAGCCCTAGCACTAGCCCTAGTCCTAACCCTATCCTTAGGCCTAACCCTACCTCTACCCTTAACTCTAACCCTAAACCATAAACCCTAAAACTAACCCTAACCCTAACACAACCCTAACCCAATCCCTAATCCTAAACCCAACCCATACCCCTACACTTACCCCTACCCCTAAACCCAACCAAACACTAACCCTAACCTTAACACTAACCCTAACCCTAACCCTAACTTTTCTAACCCTAACCAGAATGCGAACCCTAACCCTAACCCTAAACCTAACCCTAACCCAAACCCTAACCCTAACCCTAACCCTAACCCTAACCCTAGCCCTAAACCCTAATCCTAACCCTAACCCTATCCCTAACTTAACCCTAACCCTAACCCTAACACCAACCCTAACCCTAACCCCAACCCAACCCTAACACTAACCCTAACCCTAACACTAACCACAACCCCTAAACCTACCCCTAACCCTAGCCCTAACCCTATTCTAACCATAAGCATGAACCTAACCCTCTATGACAATAAACCTAATATAACGGTAACCTTAAACCTAGACCTAAGCCTAACGCCAACCTTAACCTAAACCTACCGTAACTCTAGCCCTAGGCATAACTCGAAGGCTAACCATAACTTTAACTCTAACACATATCCTAAGCCTAAACTCTTTCCCTAACCCTAACCCTAAACCCTAACCCTAACCCTAGCCATAATCCCTATCCTTAACCTTAAACCTAACACTATTCCTAACCCTAATCCTAACCCCTAACCCTATCTATACCCTTTACTCTAACCCCAACCATAACACTAAACACTAACCCTAACCCCTAGCCCTAGCCCTCGCACTAGCCCTAATCCTAAACCTATCCCTAGCCTGAACCATAACACTAACACTAACCCTAAACCTAAACCGAACCGTAAACCAAACCCTAACCCTAACCCTAACCCTAACCAAAACCCCTAAACCTAACACTAACACTAACCCTAACCTTAACACTAACCCTAAACCGTAACACAAACCCTAACCCCTAAAACTAACCCTAACCCTAAATCTAAAACCAACCCTAACCCTAACCAAAACCCAACCCTAAACCTAGCCCCAACACCAAACCTAAACCTAACCCCAAACCTAACCCTAACCCTAACCCGAAACCTTAACCTAACCCCAACCCCAACCGAAACCCCAACCCCAATCCCAACCCTAACCCTAAACACAATCCCAACCCCTAACCCCAACACCAACCCCTAACCCCAAACCCAACTCTAACCCTAATCCTAACACTATCCCTAACCCCTAAGCGTAACCGTAACCCTAACCTCTAACCCTAACCCTAACAGTAACCCTAACGTCTAACCCTAACACTAACCCAAACGTTAACGCTAACCCTAACGTTAACCCTAACCCTAAACTCTGACCCTGACCCTAACACTAACCCTAACCATAACGTTAACCCTAAACCCTAACCCTAAACCTAACCCTAACCCTAATCCTAAACCCCAACCATAACCCTAACCCTAACCCTGACCCTAAACCCTAAAGATAACACTAACTCTAACCGCTAACCCTATCCCTAACCCTAACCAAAACCCCTAACCCTAACCCTAAACCTAAACCTCAACCTAAACTAACCCTAAACCTAACCCTGAACCTAAACCAAACCCTAACCCTAACCATAAAAATAACCCCTAACCTCACACCAACACTAACCGTAACCGTAACCCCAACCCGAACCCTAACCTCAAACCCAACCCTAACCCCAACCCCTACTCTAAATCTAACCCCAACCCTAACACCAACCCTAACCCTAATCTCAACCCCCAACCCTAACCAGAACCACAATTCCAACCCTAACCCGAACCCGAATCTCAACCCTAACCCCAACCCCAACCCTAACCCCAACCACTACCCTATCCCTAACCCTAATCCTAACCCTAACCCTAACCGTGAACCTAAACCAAACCCTAACCCTAACCATAAACATAACCCTAACCCCTAACACCAACCCTAACCCTAACCCTAACCCTCTAGAACAATAAACTTAATAGTGACGCTAAACTTAACCCCTAAACCTAACCCCAACCCCAACCCTAAACCTAAACCTAACCCTAATCCTAACGCTAATGCTAACCCTAACCCTAAACCCAGACCCTGACCCTGACCCTAATCCTAACCCTAAACCTAACACTAACCTTAACCGTAACGCCAAACCTAAACCCTAACACTAACCCTAGCCCTAACCCTAACCCTAACCCTAACCTAAACCAAACCAAACCCTAACCCTAAGCCTAACCCTAACAGCAACCCTAAACCTAACCTTAACCCCAACCCCTAACCCTAACCCAAACTCCAACCCTAACCCTTACCCCAAACCTAACCCTAAACCTAAACCTAACCCCAACCCGAACCCTAACACGAACACCAACCCTAACCCCAACCACAATCCCAACACTAACACCAACCCCAATCCCAACCTAACCCCAACCGCAACCCTAACCCCAACCCCAACCCTAACCCTAACCCAAACTCTAACCCTAACCCTAATCCTAACCCTATCCTAACTGTAACCCTATCCCTAACCCTAACCCTAAACCTCTTCTAACCCTAAACCTAACAGTAATGCTAACCCTCACGCTAACCCTCACCCTATCCCTAACTTAACCCCTAACCCTAACCCTAACACCATCCCTAACCCTAACCCTAACCGTAACCCAACCCTAACACTCACCCTAACCCTAACACTAGCCACAACCCCTAAACCTATCCCTAACCCTAGCCTTAACCCTATTCTAACCATAAGCATAAACCTAACCCTCTATAACAATAAACCTAATAGTAACGCTAACCTTAACCCTAAACCTAAGCCCAAAGCCAACCCTACCCTAAACCTACCCCTAACAATAGCCCTAGGCCTAACTCGAACACTAACCCTAACTTTAACCCGAACACATATCCGAAGCCTAAACTCTTTCCCTAACCCCAAACCTAAACCCTAACCCCAACCCCTAACCCTAATCCCTAACCTTAATCTTAACCCCAACACTATTCCTAACCCTAAACCTAACCCCTAACCCTATCCATTCCCTTTACTCTAACCCCAACCATAACACTAAACACTAACCTCAACCCTAGCCTTAGCCCTAGTCCTATCCCTAGCCCTGGCACTAGCCCCAATTATAAACCTATCCCTAGCCCGGAACCATAACCCTAACACTAATCCTAACCATAAACTTAACCGTAAACCAAACCCTAACCCTAACCAAAACCAAAACCCCTAACCCTAACACTAACCCTAACCTTAACCCTAACCATAACCCTAAACTGTAATCCAAACCCTAACCCCTAAACCTAACCCTAACCCCAAACCTAAAACCAACCTTAACCCTAACCAAAACCCCAACCCTAAACCTAACCCCAACACCAACACTAATCCTAACCCCCAATCCTAACCCTAACCTGAACCCTTACCCTAACCCCAACCCCAACCCTAATACCAACCCCAATCCCAACCTTAACCCCAAAACCAATCCCAACCCTAACCCAAACACCAACCCTAACCCCAACCCCAACTCTAACCCTAACAATAACCCTATCCCCAACCCCTAACCGTAACCTTAACCCTAACCCTTAACCCTACCCCTGACCCTAACACTAACCCTAATCTCTAACCCTAACCCTAACCCAAACGTTAACCCTAACCATAGCGTTAACCCTAACCCCTAACCCTAAACCTAACCCTAACCCTAACTGCTAACCCTATCCCTAACCCTAACCAAAACCCCTAACCCTAACCCTAACCCTAAACCTTAACCTAACCCTAAACCTAAACCAAATCCTAACCCTAACCCTAAACATAACCCTAACCCTAACACCAAACCTAACCCTAAACCTAACCCCAACCCGAACCCTAATCCCAACCCCAACCCTAACCCCAATCCCAACCCTAACATTAACCCTAACCCTAACACCAACCCTAACCCTAATCCCAACCCCAGCCCCAATCCAGAACCACAATCCCAACCATAACCCAAACCCGAATCCCAACCCTAACCCCAACCCCAACCCTAAGCCTAAGCCTAACCCTAACCCCTAACACTTATCCTAACCCTAACCCCTAACACTAACCCGAACACTAAACCTAACACCAAACCCTAAGCCTAACCCCTAACCCTAACGCTAACCCTAACGCTAGCGTTAACCCTAACCCTAAACCCTGACCCTGACCCCTGACCCTAACCCTAACCTAACCCTAACACCTACCCTAACCCCAACGCTAACCCTAAACCCTAACCCTAAACCCAACCCCTAACCCCCAACCCCTAACACCAACCCTAACCCTAATGCTAACCCTAAACCCTAATCCTAACCCTAAACCTAAACCCTAACCCTAACCCTATCCCTAACCAAAACCCCTAAACCTAACCCCAATCCTAACCCTATCCCTAAACCCCTAAAACCTAACACTAACCCTTACCATTATCCTAACCCTACAATAACCCTAAATCTTAACCCTAAACATATCCGTAACCCCAACCCTAACTCTAACCCCAATCCTAACCCTAACCTAACCCTAACGCTAACCATAACCCCTAACCCTAACCCTAACCTCAACCCTAACACTAATCCCTAAGCTAACCCTAACCCCAACCCTAACGGTAACCATAACGCTAAACTTAACTCTAAACCCTCACCCAGACTCTATTCTGACCCTGATCCTGACCCCTGACCCTAACTCTAACCCTAACCCTAACCCTAAACCCCAACCCTAACCCTAAACCTAACCCTAACACCTAATCCTATCCCTAACCCTAACCCCTAACCCTAAACCTAACCCTTACTCTAACCAAAAACCCTAACCCTAACCCTAACCCTACCTCTACCCTTACCCCTAACCCAACCGTAACCTTATCCCTACCCTAACCACAACTCCTAAAGCTACATGCACCACAGTCCCAACCCATAACCATAACCCTATCCCTAAACCCTAAACCATAACACTTACCCTAACCCTAACACTAAACACTAACCCTTACCTTAACCCTAACCCAACCCTAACAATAACCCTAACCCTAACACAAACCACAACCGCTAAACCTACCCCTAACCCTAGCACTAATCTTTTTCTAACCATAACCCTAAACCTTAACCTCTATAACAATAAACCTAATAGTAACGCTAACCGTTAACCCTAAACCTAACCCCAACACCAACCCTACCCTAAACCTACCCTAACCCTAGCCCTAGGCCTAACTCTAACACTAACCCTATCTCTAAGCCTTACCCTAACTAAAAACCCCAACCCTAACCTTAACCCCAACCCCAACCATAACCAGAACCACAATCCCAACCCTAACCACAACCCGAATCCCAACCCTAACCCCAAACCCAACCCTAACCCCAACACCAAACCTAACACTAAACTAATCCTAACACTAACCCTAACCACTAACCCTAACACTACCTCTAAGCTAACCCTCAACCCTAACCCCAACCCTAAAGCTAACCCTAACATTAAACCCTAACCCTAAACCCTGACTCTGACCCTGACCCTAACCCTAACCCTAACCCCTAACCCCAACACTAACCCTAACCCCAAAACCTAACCCTAACCTTAACCATAAACCCAAACCCAACCCCTAACCCTAACACCTAATCCTAACCCTAACGATAAACCCTTACCCTAACCCTAACCCTTACCCTAACTTAAAACCCTAACGCTAACCCCTAAACCTAAAGCTACCCTACCCCTACCCCCAACCCAACCGTAACCTTATCCCTAACCGTAACCACAACCCATAAACCTACCTGCACCACTACCCCTACCCATAACCATAACCCTATCTCTAAACACTAAACCATAACATTAACCCTAACCCTTACACTAAACACTAACCCTTACCTTAACCATAACCAACCCTAACACTAACCGTAACCCTAACACTAAACACAAACCATAAACCTACCCCTAACCATAGACCTAACCCTATTCTAACCATAACTTTAAACGTAACCCTCTATCACAATAAGCATAATAGTAACGCAAAACTTAACCCCTAACATAACCCCAACGCCAACCCTACCCTAAACCTACTCTAACCCTAACCCTAGGTTTAACTCTAACCCTAACCCCTAACTTAACCCTAACACATATCCTAAGCCTAAACTCTATCCCTAACCCTAACCCTAACACTTACCACTAAGCTAAACCTAACCCTAACCCTAAACCTAACTCTAACGCTAAACCTAACGCTAAAACTAACCCTAAACCCTGACACTAACTCTGACCCTGACCATGACTGTGAACCTAACCCTAACCCCTAACCCTAACAGTAACCCTAACCCCAAACCCTAACCCTAACCCTAACACTAAACACTAACCCTAACCTTAACACTAACCCTAACACATAACCCTATGCCTAACACTAATCCTAACGCTAAATGTAAAGCTAACCCTAATCCTAAACCCTGACCCTGACCCTAACCCTAACCCTAACACTAACCCTAACCCTAACCCAGACCGTGACCCTGACCCTAACCCTAACAGTAACCCTAAAACTAACCCTAACCATAGCCCCAACCCTAACCCTAATCCTAACCGAAACCATAAACCTAACCCCTAACACTAACCCCTAACCCCTAACCCTAACCCTAACGCTAACCCTATACCCTAACAGTAACCCTAACCCTAACCCTAAACCCCAAAACGTAGCACTAATAATAACCCCTAAAACTAACCCTAACCCTAACCTAACCCCTAACCCTAACCCTAATGCTAACCCTAAACCCTAAAATGTAACATTAATCCTAACCCTAACCCTAACCCTAACCCTAACCCCTGACTGTGACCCTGAACCTACCCCCTAACCCTACCCTAACACTAACCCTAACTGTAACGCTAACCCTAAACCCTAACCCTAACCCTAACCCTAACCCTAAACCCTAACCGTAACCCTAAACCAAACCCTAACCCTAACGCTAACCCTAACAGCAACCCTAAACCTAACCCCTAACTCCAACCCTAACCCTAACCCCAACCCCAACCCAAAACTTAACCCCAACCCTAACCCTAAACCTAAACCTAACCCCAACCCGAACCCTAACACCAACACCAACCCTAACCCCAACCACAATCCCAAGACTAACACCAACCCCAATCCCAACATAACCCCAACCCCAACCCTAACCTCCACCCCAAACCTAACTCTAATCCAAACCCCAACCGTAACCGTAACCCAAACCCTAACCTAACCATAACCCTAACCCTAACCCTAACCCTAACCCTAACTCTAACTTAACACTTAACGCTAACCCTAACCCTAACACCAACCCTAACCCTAACACCAGCCCTAACCCTAACCCCAACCCAACCCTAACACTCACCCTAACCCCTAACACTAACCACAACCCCTAAACCTACCCCTAACCCTAGCCCCAACCCTATTCCTAACCATAAGCATAAACCCAACCCTCTATAACAATAAACCTAATAGTAACGCTAACCTTAATCCTAAAACTAAGCCCAACTCCAACCCTACCCTAAACCTACCCCTAACCCCAGCTCTAGGCCCAACTCAAACCCTAACCATAACTTTAACCCAAACACATATACTAAACCTAAACTCTTCCCCTAACCCCTAACCCCTAAACCCTAAACCTAACCTTAACCCTAATCCCTAACCTTAATCTTAACCCCAACACTATTCCTAACCCCAAACCTCAACCCCTAACCGTGTCCATACCCTTTACTCTAACCCCAACCATAACACTAAACCCCAACCCTAACCCTAGCCCTAGCCCTAGTCCTATCCCTTGCCCTAGCACTAGCCCCAATCCTAAACCTCTCCCTAGCCCGAACCATAACGCTAACACTAATCCTAACCATAAACCCAACCGTAAACCAAACCCTAACCCTAACCCTAACCCTAACACTAACCCCAACCCTAAACCCTAACCCTAAAATGTAACCCAAAACCCAACCCCTAAACCCAACCCCTAAAACTAAGCCTAAAACCAACCCTAACCCTAACCAAAACCGCAACCCTTAACCCCCTAACCTAACCCCAAACCCAACCCTAATCCAACCCCAATCCCAACCCTAACCCCAAAACCAATCCCAACCCCTAACCCACACACCAACCCTAACCCCAACCCCAACTCTAACCCTAACCATAACCCTATCCCTAACCCCCTAACCGTAAGCTTAACCCTAACCCATAATCCCAACCCTAACACTAACCCTAATGCTAACCCTAACCCTAAACCCCGACCTGACTCTGACCCTAAACCCAACCCCAACCCTAACACTAACCCTAACCATAAAGTTAAACCTAAACCCTAACCCTAAACCTAACACTAACCCCTAATCCTAAACCCTAATCATAACCCTAACACTAACCCCGGACCCTAAACCCTAACCCTAACACTAACCCTAACCGCTAACCCTATCCCTAACCCTAACCAAAATCCCTAACCCTAACCATAACACTAAACCCACATCTAACCCTAACCCTAACACCTAATCCTAACCCTAACCCCTAACCCCTAACCCTAACTCTAATCCTTACTCCTAACCCTAATGCTAACCCTTACCCCAACAAAATCCCCTAACCCTAACCTTAACCATAACCCTAACCCTAACCCTAACCTAACTCTAAACTTAACCCTAACCCCTACCCTCTACACCTACCGCTAACCCAACCGTAACCTTATCCCTAACCCTAACCACAACCCATAAACCTACTTCACCACTACCCCTACCCATAACCATAACCCTATCCCCAAACACCCTAAACCATAACCCTAACCCTAACACTAAACACTAACCCTTACCTTAACCCTAACCCACCCTAAAACTAACCCTCACCCTACCACTAACCACAACCCTTAATTCTACCCCTTATCCTAGCCCTAACTCTATTCTAAACATAACCCTAATCCTAACCCGCTATAACAATAAACCTAATAGTAAGGCTAACCTTAACCCTAAACCTAACCCCAACGCCAACCCTACCCTAAACCTATCCTAAACTTAGCCCTAGTCCTAACTCTAACCATAACCCTAACTTTAACCCCTAACACATATCCTAAGCCTCAAAGTCTTTTCTGACCCTAATCCTAAACACTAACCCTAACACTAACCATAATCCCTAACCCTAACCTTAACCCCAACACTATCCCTAACCTTAACTCTAACACTAAAAATAACACTAAACCCTAACCGTAAAGCAAGCCCTCAGCCCCAGCCCTAACCCTAGCCATAGCACTATCCCTAATTCTAAACCTATCCCTAGCCCAAACCATAACATTAACACTGATCCTAAACCTAACCCTAAACCAAACCATAACCCTAACCCTAACCGTAACCAAAACCCCTAACCCTAACCCTAACGCCTAAGCCTAACCTTAACACTAAACCTAACCCTAACCCTAAACCCTAACACTAACAACCTAAACCTAATCCTAACCCTAAACGTAACTTTAACCCCAACCCCAACCCTAACCCCAACCCCAACACTAACCCTAACCCCAACCCTAATCCTAACCCTATTCCTAACCCTAAAGCAACCATAACGCTAACGCTAACCCTAGCCCTAAACCCTGACCCTGACAATGAACCCAACCCCAATCCTAACCCTAACACTAACCCTAACCGTAACGCTAACCCTAAACCCTAACACTAACCCTAACCCTAATCCCTAATCCTATCCCTAAACTTAACCCTAAACCCAACCCTAACGCTAACACTAACCCTACCCCACACATACCTTTAACCCTACTACTAGCCCTATCCCTAACCCTAACTCCTAAACCTACACCTAACCCTAACACTTAACCCTAACTCAAATACTAGCCCTAACACTAAAACCTAACCCCAACTCTAACACTAAACCCTAACCCTAACCCTAACCCTAACTTCTAACCCTGATTGCTAAACCTAACCCTAACCCTAACTCGTCTAAACCTAACCCTAACCCTACATCTACCCCTACCCCTAACCCAACCGTAACCTTATCACTAACCCGAACCACAACACCTAATCCTATCTGCACCACTACACCTACCCAAAACCATAACCCTATTATAAACCCTAAACCATAACTTACCCTAACCGTAACACTAAACACTAACCCTTTCCTTAACCCTAACCAAACCGTAAAACTAACCCTAACCCTAACACTCACCACAACTTCTAAACCAACCCCTAATACTAGCCCTAACCCTATTCTAACCATAGACCTAAACCTAACCCTCTATAACAATAAACATAATAGTAACGCTAACCTTAACCCTAAACATAACCCCAACGCCAACCCTACCCTACACCTACCCTAAAACTAGCCCTAGGCCTAACTCTAACCCTAACCCTATCTTAAACCTAACACTATCCCTAACCCTAAACATAACCCTAACGCTGACATTAACCCTAACCCTAACCCTAAACCAAACCTTAACCCTAACCCTAAACAAACCTCTAACCCTAACCCTAACCCAAACACTAACACTAACCCTAACCCTAACTCTAACCCTAAACTGTAACCCCTAACCCTAACCTTAAACCTAACCCTAACCCCAACCCCAACCCCAACCCCAACCCTAACCCTAACCCTAACCCCAACCCCAACCCCAACCCTAATGTCAACCACAATCCCAACACTAACCCCCAACCCCAATCCCAACCCTAACCCCAACCCCAGCCCTAACCCCAACCTCAACCCTAACCCTAACCCTAACCTTATCCCTAACCTCTAACCCTAACCCTAACCCCCCAACCCTAACCCTAACACCCCCAAACTCTAACCCTAAACCCAACTCTAACGCTAACCCTAACGCTAACGCTAACCCTAATGCGAACCCTAACCCTAAACCCTGACCCCGACCGTGACCCCAACCCTAACCCTAATCCCATCACTAACACTAACCGTAATTCTAAACCCAAACCTCAACCGTAACCCTAATCCTAACACTAATCCTAAACCCTAAGACTAACCCTAACCCTAACCCTAACCCTAAACCCTAAACCCTAACCCTAAACTACCCTATCCCTAACTGCTAATCCTATACCTAACACTAAACAAAACCCCTAACCATAAACCAAACCCTAATCCTAAACCCAACCTGAATCCTAACTCTAACCCCAACCCTAAACCAAACCCTAACCCTAACCCTAACCCTAACCCTAAAACAAACCCTAACCCTAACCCCTAACCCTAACACTAACCCCCTAATCCTAAGCCCAACCCTAACCCCAACCTAACCCCAAAACTAACTCTAACCCCTAACCCCAAATCTAACTCTGACCCTAACACTAACCTCAACCCCAACCCTAACCCTAACCCCAACCCTAACCCCAACCCTAACCCTAACCCTAACCCTAACCAAAACTAAAACCTAAAAATAACACTAAACCTAACCATAACCTTAACCCTAAAATAACCCTGAATCCTAACCCTAACCCTAACCCCAACCCTAACCCTAACCTAACCCCTAACCCTAAACTTAAACCCTAAAACCCAAAACCCAACACTCAACCTAACCATAAACCTAACCCTAAAAACCCTGAATCCTAACCCCAACCCCAACCCTAACCCCAACCTCAACACTAACCCTAACCCTAACCTTATCCCTAACCTCTAACCCTAACCCTAACCCTAACCTCTAACCCCTAACCCTAACACTAACCCTGAACCCTAACCCTAAACCTAACTCTAACGCTAACCCTAACGCTAACGCTAACCCTAATGCTAACCCTAACCCTAAACCCTGACCCTGACCGTGACCCTAACCCTAACTCTAATCCCATCACTAACACTAACCGTAATTCACCCAAACCCAAACCCTAACCCTAACCCTAACCCTAATCCTAAACCCTAAGCCTAACCCTAAGCCTAACCCCCAAACCCCAACCCTAAACCTAACCCTTCCCTAACTGCTAATCCTATCCCTAACACTAAACAAAACCCCTAACCCTAAACCAAACCCTAATCCTAAACCTAAAAGAATCCTAACTCTAACCCTAACCCTAAACAAACCCTAACCCTAACCCCTAACCCTAACCCTAACCCAAACCAAACCCTAACCCCAACCTTAACCCTAACCCTAACCTAAACCCCAACCCGAACCTAACCCCAAAACTAACTCTAACCCCTAACCCTAACCCTAACCCTAACCCCAACACTAACCCCAACCCTAACCCTAACCCCAACCCCAAACCTAACCCTAACCTAACCCGAACCCCAAAACCTAAAACCTAAAACCTAACACTAAACCTAACCATAACCCTAACCCTAAAAGAACCCTGAATCCTAACCCTAACCCTAACCCTAACCCCAACCCTAACCCCACCTCTAACCCTAACGTAACCCTAACACTAACCCTAACCACTAACCCTAACCCTAAACCTAAACCTAACACTAACCCCTATGCTAACCCTAACCCTAAACCTAACCCCTAACCCTAACGCTAATCCTAACACTAAACCCTGAACCTGATTCTGACCCTGATCCTGACCCTGACTGTGACCCTAACCCCAACCCTAACCCCCTAACACTAATCCTAACCCCAAACCCTAACCCTAATCCTAACCCTAACCGTAACCCTAAACCTACACCTAACCCTAACTCTAACACCTAATCCTAACCCTAACCCAAACCCCTAACCATAACCCTAATCCTTACCCCTAACCCTAACGCTAACCCTTAAACCAACAGAAACCCCCAACCCTAACCCTAATCATAACCCTAACCCTAACTCGTCTAAACTTAACCCTAACCCTACCTCTACCAGTACCGCTAACCCAACCGTAACCTTATCCCTAACCCTAACCACAACCCATAAACCTACTTCACCACTACCCCTACCCATAACCATAACCCTATCCCGAAACCCTAAACCTTACCCTAACCCTAACCCTAACACTAAACACTAACCCTTACCTTAACCCTAACCCAACCCTAAAACTAACCCTAACCCTACCACCAACCACAACCCCAATTCTACCCCTAATCCTAGCCCTAACTCTATTCTAACCCTAACCCTAATCTAACCCTCTATAACAATAAACCTAATAGTAAGGCTAACCTCAACCCTAAAACCTAACACCAACGCCAACCCTACCCTAAACCTACCTTAAACTTAGCCCTAGGCCTAACTCTAACCACAACCCTAACTTTAACCCTAACACATATCCTAAGCCTAAAGTCTTTTCAGACCCTAACCCCTAACACTAACCCCAACACTAACCATAATCCCTAACCCTAACCTTAACCCTAACACTATCCCTAACCCCAACCCTAACCCCTAACACTATCCTTAACCTCAACTCTAACACTAACACTAACACTAACACTAAACACTAACCGTAAACCAAGCCCTAGCCCTAGCCCTATCCCTAGCTGGAAGCACTAGCCCCAATTCTAAACCTACCCCTAGCCCAAACCATAACATTAACACTAACCCTAAACCTAACCCTAAACCAAACCATAACCCTAACCCTAACCCCAACCGTAACCAAAACCCCTAACCCTAACCCTAACCCTAACCCTAACCCCTAAGCCTAACCCCTGACACTGAACCTAACCCCTAACCCTAACCCCTAAACCCCAACACTAACCCTAACCCTAACCCTAACCCTAACCCTAACCCTAACCCAACCCCTAACCCCAACCCTAACCCTACCCCACACATACATTTAACCCTACTTCTATCTCTATACCTAACCCTAACCCCTAAACCTACACCGAACCCAAACGCTTACCCTAACTCAAATACTAGCCCTAACACTAAAACCCAACCCTAAGCCTAACACTAAACCCTAACCCTAACCCTAACTTCTAACCCTAAACTGCTAACCCTAACCCTAACCCTAACTCGTCTAAACCTAACCCTAACCCTACCTCTACCCCTACCCCTACCCAACTGTAACCTTATCCCTAACCCGAACCACAACCCCTAATCCTACCTGCACCACTACCCCTACTCAAAATCATAACCCTATCCCTAAACCCTAAACAATAACTTACTCTAACCCTAACACTAAACACTAACCCCTTACCTTAACCCTAACCGAACCGTAAAACTAACGCTAACCCTAACACTCACCACAACTTCTAAACCAACCCCTAACACTAGCCCTAACCCTATTCTAACCATAAACCTAAACCTACCCTCTATAACAATAAACATAATAGTAACGCAAACCTTAACGTTAAAATAACCACAACGCCAACCCTACCCTACACCTACCCTAAAACTAGCCCTAGGCTTAACTCTAACCCCTACCCCTAACCTTAATCCTAACACTATCCTAACCCTAAACCTAATCCTAACCCTAACATTAACCCTAATCCTAACCCTAAATCAAACCCTAATCGTAACCCCTAACCAAACCCTTAAACCCTAACCCTAACCCTAACACTAACACTAACCCTAACCCTAACTCTAACCCCAAACTGTAACCCTAACCCTAACCCTAAGCCAAACCATAACCCTAACACTAACCGTAACCAAAACCCCTAACCCTATCCCTAACCCTAACCCCAAAGCCCAACCCTAACACTAAACCTAACCCTAACCCTAAACCCTACACCTAACAACTAAACCTAATCCTAACCCTAAACGTAACCCCAACCCCAACCCTATCCCAAACCCTATCCCTAACCCTAAAGCTAATCCTAACGCTAACGCTAATCCTAACGCTAACCCTAACCCTAAACCCTGACCCTGACACTGAACCTAACCCTAATCCTAACCCTAACACTAATCCTAAACGTAACGCTAACCCTACTCCCTAACACTAACCCTAACCCTAAGCCCTAACCCCAACCCTAACCCTAACCCTAAACCTAACCCTAACCAAAACCCTTAACCCTAACCCTAACCCTAAACCAAACCCTAACCCTAAACCTAACCCCTAACCCTAACCCTAAACCAAACCCTAACCCTAACCTAAACCTAACTCTAAACCAAACCCTAAACCTAAGCCCTAACCCTAACCGTAACCCTAACACCAAACCTAATCCTAACCCAAACTCCAACCCTAACCCTAACCCCAAACCCAACGCTAACCCTAACCCCAATCCCAACCATAACCCGAAACCTAAACCCTAACCCCAATCCTAACCCCAAACCCAACCCCAACACTAACCCCCAACTCCAATCCCAACCGTAACCCCAACCCCATCCCTAAACCCGACCCCAACCCTAACCCTAACCCTAACACCTAACCCTAACCCTAACACTAACCATAACACTAAAACTCTTCTAACCCTAAACCTGAGAGTAACGCTAACCCTAACCCCTAACCATAACCCTAACCCTAACACTAACCCCTAACCCCAACCCTAACCCTAAACCCAACACCAACCCTAACCCCAACCACAACCACAACCCTAACCCCAACCTCAACGCTAAATCTTACCCCTAACCCGATCCCTAACCACTAACCCTAACACTAACCCTAACCACTAACCCTAACACTAACACTTACCCTAACCCCTAACCCCAAACCCTAACGCTAAACCTAACGGTACTGCTAACGCTAACGCTAACCCTAACCCTAAATCCTAAACCCTGACCCTGACCCTAACTAAAACCCCTAACCCTAACCCTAACCCTAACCCTAACCCTAACCCCAACTCTAACCCTAACCCCCAACCCCAACCTTAACCCTATCCCTAACCCTAACACTAACCCTAACCCCAACCCTAAACCAAACCCTAACCCTAACCCTAATCCTAATACCAACCCTAACCCTAACCCTAACCCTAACCCTAACCGAATAACCCTAAATCCTAACTCTAACCCTAACCCAAACCCTAACCCTAACACGAATCCCAAACCTAACCACAACCCTAACCCTAACCTAACACTAACGCTAACCCTAACCCTAACTCTAATACTAACCTCTACCCCTAACGCTAAACCTAACCCTAAATCCTGACCCTGACTCTGACCCTAATCCTGACCCTGACCCTGACCGTAAACCCACCATTAACCCTAACACTAACCCTAATGCTAAACCTTAACCCTAACTCTAACCCTAACCCTAAACCTATCACCTAAGCCTAACCCAAAACCTTACCCCTAACTCTAACCATAACGCTAACCCTAACCAAAACCCCTAACCCTAACCCTAACCCTAAACCTCTTCTAACCCTAAACCCAAGAGTAACGCTAACTCTAACCCTAAACCTAGCCCTAAACCAAACCCTAACCTGAACCCTAAACCCCTAACCCCTAACCCCAAACCCTAACCCCTAACCCTAACCCTAACCCCAACCAAACCCAACCCCCGAACCCCTAAACCCTAATCCTAACCATAAAACTAACCCCCAAACCCTAACGCTAACCCTAACACCAAACCTAACTTAACCACAACCCCAACCCTAACCCTAACACCAACCCCAACCTTAACCCCTATCCCTAACCCTAACACTAACCCTAACCCCAACCCTAAACCAAACCCTAACCCTAACCCTAATCCTAACACCAACCCTAACCCTAATCCTAACCCCCAACCCTAACCTTAACCCCCAACCCCAACCCTAACCCTAACCTCAACCTAAACCCTAACCGTAACCCTAACAACAACCCTAACCCTAAACCCAACCTCAACCCTAATCAGAACCACAATCTCAACCCTAAACCCAACCCCAATCCCAACGCTAACCCCAACCTCAAACCTAACCCCAATGCCAACCCCAACCGCAACCGCAACCCTAATCCTAACCCTAAACACTAAAATCTAACACTAACCCTAACCGTAACCCTAACCGCACAATAATCCTAAATCCTAAACCTAACCCTAACCCTAACGGCAACCCTTACCTCAACCCTAACCCTAATCCCAAACCTAACCCTAACCTAACCCTAACACTAACCCTAACCACTCACCCTAACCTTAACCCTAACACTAACCCCTGTGCTAACCCTAACCTTAACCCTAATGCTAACACTAATGCTAAATCTAACCCTAAACCCTGATCCTGACTCTGACCCTGACCCTGACCGTGACCCTAACCCTAACCCTAACCCTAACACTAACTCAAACCCTAAACCCTAACACTAACCCCAACCATAACCCTAAAGCTAAACCTAACCCCTAAAACCAACACCTAATCCTAACCCTAACCCTAACCCCTAACACTAACACTAACCCTTACCCTAACTAAAACCCCTAACCCTAACGTTAACCCTAACCCTAACTCACCTAAGCCTAACCCTAACCCTACCTCTACCCCTACCCCAACCCAAACATAACCTCATCCCTAACCCTAAACACAATCCCTAAACCTGCCTGCACCACTACCCATACCCATAACCATAACCCTATCCCTAAACCCCTAAACCATAATGCTAACCCTAACCCTAACACTAAACACTAACCCTTACCTTAACCCCAACCCAACCTTAACACTAACCCTAACCCTAACAATAACCACAGCCCCTAAACCTACCCTAACCCTAGTCCTAACCCTATTCTATCCATAATCCTAAAACTAACCCTGTATAACAATAATCCTAATAGTAACGCTAACCTTAACTCTAAACTTAACCCCAACGCCAACCCTACACTGAACCTACCCTAAAACTTGCCCCAGGCCTAACTCTAACCCTAAACCTAACTTTAAACCTAACACATATCCTAAGCCTAAACTCTTCCCCTAACCCTAACCCTAAACCCTAACCCTAACCCCTAATCCAAATCCCTAACCCTAACCTTAACCCCAACACTAACCCTAACCCTAACCCCAAACCCTAACGCTATCCCTAACCTTAACTCTAACCCCAACCATAACACTAATCACTAACTGTAACCCTAGCCCTAGCCCTAGCCCTATCCCTAGCCCCAGCCCCAGGCCCAAATCTAAACCTATTCCCTAGCCCGAACCATAACCCTAACACTAACACTAACCATAATCTAACCATAAACCAAACCCTAACCCTAACCCTAACTGTATTCAAAACCCTAACCCTATCCCTAACACTTAACCCTAACCCAAACATTAACCCTAACTGTAATTCTAAACCCCTAAATCTAACCCTAACCCTAACCCTAACAGCAACCCTAAATCTAAACCTTACTCCAACAACAATCCCAACCCTAACGACAACCATAATCCCAAAATAATCCCAAACCCAACCCAAACCCCAACATCAACCCTAACCCTAAACCTAACCCTATGCTTAACCCCTAACCCTAAGCCTAACTCCCCAACCCCTAACCCTAATCCTAATACTAAACCTAACAGCTAAACCTAACAGCTAAACCTAACCCTAACGCTAAGCCTTATGCAACCCTAACGCTAAAGCTAACCCTAAAGCTAACCTAAGCCCAAACCATGACCCTGACCCTGACCTAACCCTATCCCTAAATCTATCACTAATCTTAACCATAATGCTAACCCTAAATCCCAACACTAACCCTAACACTACCCTAACCCTAAACCCTAACCCAAACCCTAACCGCTAACCCTATCCCTAACCCTAACCAAAACCACTAACTCTAATCCTAACCCTAAACCAAACCCTAACCCTAAACTTAACCCTAACCCTAACCCTAAACCAAACTCTAACCCTAACCCTAACCCTAACCCTAAACCAAACTCTAACCCTAACCCTAACCCTAACCCTAAACCAAACCCTAACCCTCACCCTAACACCAACCCTAACCCTAACTCCAACCCCAACCCTAACCAGAACCACAATCCCAACCATAAACCCAACAGCAATCCCAACCATAACCTCAAAACCTACCCTAACCCCAACCCCAAAACTAACCCTAACCCTAAACCCTAATCCCTAACCCTAACCCTAACCCTAAACCTACCTCCTAATGCTAAGCCTAACCCTAACCCTAACATTAACCCTAATGCTATCGCTAACTCTAAAGCTAACCCTAACCCCAAACCCTGACCCCTGACCCTGACCCTAACCCCTAACCCTAACCCTAACCCTATCCCTAACCCTAACACTAACCCTAAGGCTAAACCTAAACCCTAACCATAACCCTAACCCTAATCCTAACCCCTAACACTAACCCTAACCCCAACCCGTAACCCTAACCCCTAACCCTATCCATCACCCTAACCAAAACCCCTAACCTTAAAACTAACCCCAACCCTAAACCCTAAAACCTAACACTATCCCTAACCATAACCCTAAGCCTACAATAACCCTAAATCGTAACCCTAACTCTAACTGCAGCCCTAACCCTAAACTAAGCATAACAGTAACCCTAACCACTAACCCTAACCATAACCCTAACCCTAAACTAACACTAAACCCTAACGCTAACCCTAACCCTAAACCTAAATCTAACGCTAACCTTAACACTAAACCTAACCCTAAATCCTGACCCTGACCCAGACACTGACCCTAACCCTGACCCTAACCCTAACCCTAACACTAACACTAACCCTAACCATAAACCTAACCCTAACCCTAACACTTAACCCTAACCCTAACACTAACCCCTGAGATTACCCTAACCCTAACCCTAACTCTAACACTAACCCTAACGCTAAACCTACAACTAAACCCTGACCCTGATTCTGACCCCTGACCCTGACCATGACCCCAACACTAACCCTAATCTAACACACACCCTAACCCTAAACCCTAAACCTAACCCTAACCATAACCCTAAACCTAACCCCTAACCCTATCACTAAACCGTAACCCTAACACTAACCCCTAAACCTAACCCTCAACATTACCCTAACCCCTAATCCTAAACCTAACCCTAACCCTAACGCTATACCTAACCGTATCTCTAACCCCTAACCCTAACCCTAACCCCAAACCATAACCCTAACCCTTACACTAACCTAACCCCTAAACCTAAACCTATCCCTAACCCTAACGCTAAAAATAACGCTAAAGCTAACCCTAACACTAACCCCTAACCCTAACACTAACCCTAACACTAACCATAAAACCTAACCGTAACCCTAACGCTAAATCTAATGCTAACAGTAACGCAAACGCTAACCCTAAGCCTAACCCCAACCCGAATTCCAACCATAACCCCAACCCAACCCTATCCCCAACCTCAAACCTAACCTTAAAATTATCCATATCCCTAACCCCTAACACTAACCCTAATCCTGAACCTTAACGCCTACCCCTAACACTAACACTAACCCAAATCTCTAAACCTAATGCTATCTCTAACCCTAACGCTAACCCTAAAGCTAAAGATAACCCCAACGCTAACTCTAACCATAAACCTAACACTAACGCTAACCCTAATGCTAAACCTAACCCTAAACCCTGACCCTGACTCTGACCCTGAACCAGACCCCTGACCCTAACCCTAACCCCAACCCTAATGCTAACACTAAACCCTAACCTTGAACCTAACCATAACCCCAACCGTTACCCTAAACCCTAACCCTAACCCTAAACCTAATCTTAACCCTCAACCTAAACCCAACCCCAACCCTAAACCCAACCCCAACCCTAACGCCACCCCAACCCTAACCCTAACATAACCCTAACACTAACCCTAACCCCTAACCCCAAACCTAACCCTAACTCTAACCACTAACGCTAACCTTAACCCTAACACCTAATGCTAACCCAAACCCGGACCTTAACCCGAATGCTAACTCTAATTTTAAACTTAACCCTAAACCCTGGCCCTGAATCTGACCCTGACTCTGACCTTAACCCTAAATCCTAACACTAACCCTAACACTAACCATAACCCGAACCCCAACACAAACCCCAACCACAATCCCAACCATAACCCCAATCCCAACCCCAACCCCAACCCCAATTCTAACCCCAACACTAACCCCTAACCCCAAAACTAACCCTAACCCTAACCCCTAACACTAACCCTAACCCTAAACCATAACCCTAACCCTAACGCTAACTCTAACGCCAACGCTAACCCTAAACCTACCCCTAACTCTAACCCTAACCAAAACCCCTAACCCTAACCCCTAATCCTAACCCTAAACCGCTTCTAACCCTAAACCTAAAAGTAACGCTAACCTTAAACCTAACCAAAAACAGAACCCTAACCCTAACCCTAACCCTAACCCTTAACCCTAATCCTAACCCTAACCCCTAACCCCAACCCCTAACCCTAACCCAACCCTAAACCTAACCCTAACTCTCACCCACACATACCTTTAACCCTACCCCTACCCCTATCCCTAACCCTAACCCCTAAACCCACACCTAACCCTAACCCCTAACCCCAAATCAAACCCTAGCCCTAACACTAAACCCAAAGCTAACCCTAACACTAAACCCTATCCCTAACCCTAACCTTAACCCAACCCTGACCCTAACCCTAACGCCAACCCCTAACACTAACCCTAAACCCTAAACTTAATCCTAACACTAACCTTAAACCTAAACCCTAACCCTAACCCTAAACCTAACAGTAACGCTAACAGTAATGCTAAACCTAACCCTAAACCCTGACCCTGACTCTGACCCTGAACCCGACCCTGACCCTAACACTAACCCTAACACTACTGCTAACACTAAACCCTAAACCTGAACATAACCATAACCCTAACCGTTACCCTAAACCCTAACCCTAACCCTAACCCTAAACCTAATCTTAACCCTCAACCTAAACCCAACCCCCAACCCTAAACCCAACCCCAACCCTAACACCACCCCAACCCTAACCCTAACATAACACACCCTAACACTAACCCTAACCCTAAACCTAACCGTAACCCCTAAACCTAATCACTAACCCAGTAAAGCTAAACCCCTGCAAACCCTAACCCTAACCACAACCCTAACCCCAACCACAATCCCAAACCCCTAACCCCAAACCTAACCATAACCCGATCCCCAAAACTAACCTCAAACACAATCCCAACCCTAACCCCCAATCCAAACCCCCAACCCTAACCCTAATACTAACCTTAACACTAACCCCTAACCCTAACCCTAACCCCTAAACCCAACCCCAACCCTAAAACCTAACCCTAACCCTTACGCTAACCCTAACGCTAGCCCCTAAGACCAACGGTAACCCCAAACCTACCCCTAACCCTAACCCTAACCCCAACCAAAACCCCAACCCTAACCCCTAATCCTAACCCTAAACTGCTTCTAACCCTAAACCTAAGAGTAACGCTAACTCTAACCCTAAACGTAAACTAAACCCTATTCCTAACCCTAACAATAACCCTTAACCCTAATCCTAACCCTAACCCCTAACCCTAACCCCTAACCCAACCCCTAAACTTAACCCTAACTCTGACCCACACATAACTTAACCCTACCCTACCCCTATCACTAACCCTAACCCTAACCCCTAAACCCACACCTAACCCTAACCCCTAACCCTAACTCAAACCTTATCACTAACACTAAATCTAAACCTAACTCGAACACTAAACCCTATCCCTAACCCTAACCTTAACCCAACCCCTGACCCTAACCTTAACACCAACCCCTAACACTAACCCTAAACCCTAAACTTAATCCTAACACATCCTTAACCCTAAACCCTAAACCTAACCCTAAGCCTAACACTAAACTTAACCCCAACCGTAACCCTAAACACTAACCCTAACCCTAAACCAAACCCTAACCCTAACCCTAACCCTTAACCTCACCCTAATACCAAACCTAACCCTAATCCTAACCCCAATCCTAACCTAAACACCAACCCCAACCCTAACCCTAACCCCAACCCTAAACCCAACCCCAACCCTAACCCCACCCCACACTAACCCTAACATAACCCTAACACTAACCCTAAACCCTAACCCTAAACCTAACACTAACTCTAACCCCTAATGCTAACCCTAACCCTAACCATAACCCTGACCCTAACGCGCAACCTAACCCTAATAACCTGACCATGACTCTGACCCTGACCATGACCCTGACCCTGACACTAACCCTAACCCTAACGCTAACACTAAACCCTAATCCTAAACCTAACCATAACCCTAACCATTACCCTAAACCCTAACCCTAACCCTAACCCTAAACCCAACCTTAACCCTCAATCTAAACCCAACCCCAACCCTAAACCCAACCCCAAACCTAAACCCACCCCAACCCTAACCCCAGCATAACCCTAACACTAACCCCTAACCCTTAACCCTAAACCTAACCCTAACCCCTAAGGCTAACCCTAACCCTAACCCCTAACGGTAACCCAAACCCGGACCTTAGCCCGAATACTAACTCTAATTTTGAACTTCATCCTAAACCCTGGCCCTGACTCTGACCCTGACTCTGACCTTTACTCTAAATCCCAACACTAACCCTAACTCTAAAACCTAACCCTAACCTTAACCCTAAACCAAAACACTAACCCTAAAACTAAACCAAACCCTAACACTAAACTTAACCCTAACCCCAACCACAATCCCAAACCTAACCCCAACCCTAACCCTAATCCTAACACCAAACCTAACCGTAACCCGAACCCCCAACACTAACCCCAACCGCAATCCCAACCCTAACCCCAACCCCAACCACAACCCTAACACTAACCCTAAACCTAACCCCTAACCCCTAACCCTAACCCTAACCATAACTCTAAGCCCCAACCCTAACCCCAACCCTAACGCTAACCCTAATGCTAACCGTAACGCAAATGCTAACCCTAACCCTAAACCTAACCCTAACCAAAACTCCTAACCCTAACCCCTAACCCCAACCCCAAACCGCTTCTAACCCTAAACCTACGAGTAACGCTAACACTAACCATAACCGTAAACCAAACCCTATCCCTAACCCTAACCCTAACCCCCAACCCTAATCCTAACTCTAACCCCTAAACATAACCCCTAACCATAACCTAACCTGAAACCTAACACTAACTCTAACCCTAACCCACACATACCTTTAGCCCTACCCCTACCCCTATACCTAACCCTAACCCTAACCCCTAACCCTAACCCTAACCCCAACCAAACCCGTATCGCTATCCCCTAACCCTAACCCTATCCCTAACTCTAACCAAATCACCTAACCCTAACCCCAACCCTAACCCTAACCCCAAACCTAACCCTAAACTAACCCCTAACATTAACCCTATCCCCTAAACTTAACCCCAACCTCGCCCTAAAATTAACACCTAACGCTAACCCTAACCCTAAACCTAACACTAACGCTAACCCTAATGCTAAACCTAACCCTAAACCCTGACCCTGACTCTGACCATGACCCTAACCCTAACCCTAACCCTAACGCTAACACTAAACCTAACCCTAAACCTAACCATAACCCCAACTGTTACCCCAAACCCTAACCCTAACCCTAACCCTAAACCTAATCTTAACCCTCAACCTAAACCCAACCCCAACCCTAAACCCAACCCCAACCCTAACCACACCCCAAGCCTAATCTTAACATAACCCTAACACTAACCCTAACCCCTAACCCTAAACCTAACCCTAACCCTAACCCCTAACTCTAACGGTAAGCCTAACCCCTAACACTAACCCTAACCAGGACCTTAATCCGAATCTAACACTAACGCTAAACTTAACCTTAAACCCTGGCCCTGACTCTGACCCTGACTCTGACCTCAACCCCAAATCCTAACACTAACCCTAACACTAACCCCTAACCCTAAACCCTAACCCCAAACCTAACTGTAACCCCAAACCCAAACAGTAACCCCAAAGCTAAACCAAACCCTAACCCTAAACTTAACCCTAAACACAACCCTAACCCGAACCACAATCCCAACCCTAACCCCAACCCTAACCATAACCCGAACCCCAACACTAACCCCAACCACAATCCCAACCCTAACCCCAATCCTAACCCCAACCCTAACCCTAACCCTAACCCTAACCTAACCCCTAACCCCAAAACTAACCCTAACCCTAACCTCAACCCCTAAAACCAACCCTTATCCTAACCCCAAACCCAAACCCCTAACGCTAACGCTAACCCTAATGCTAACCCTAATGCCAACGCTAACCCTAAACCTACCCCAACCCTAACCCCTAACCAAAACCCCTAACCCTAACCCCTAACCCTAACCATAAACCGCTTCTAACCATAAATCTAAGAGTAAAGCTAACCCTAACCCTAACCATAAACCAAACCCTATCCCTAACCCTAACCCTAACCCCCAACCCTAATCCTAACACTAAGCCCTAACCCTAACCCTAACCCCTAACCCAACCCTAAACCTAACCCCTAACTCTCACCCACACATACCTTTAACCCTACCCCTACCCTTATCCCTAACCCTAACCCTAACCCCTAAACCCACACCTAACCCTAACACCTAACCCTAACTCAAACCCTAGCCTTAACACTCAAACCCAAACCTAACCCTAACACTAAACCCATCCCTAACCCTAACCCTAACCCAACCCTGATCCTATCCTAACCCCAACCCCTAACACTAACCCTAAACCCTAAACTTAATCCTAACACTAACCTTAACCCTAAACCCTAACCCTAACACCAAACCCAACACTAAACCTAACCCTAACCGTAACCCTAAACACTAACCATAACCCTAAACCAAACCCTAACCCTAACCCTAACACTTAACCTCACCCTAACACCAAACCTAACCATAATCCTAACCCCAATCGTAACCTTAGCGCCAACCTCAACCCTAACCCTAACCCCAACCCTAAACCCAACCCCAACCCTAACCCCACCCCACTCTAACCCTAAAATAACCCTAACACTAACCCTAACCCCAACCCTATATCTAACCCTAACTCTAACCCCTAACGCTAAACTTAACCCCAACCCTAACCCTAACCCCTACCCTAACGCGCAACCTAACCCTAATCCCTGACCCTGACTTTGACCGTGACCCTGACCCTGACCCTGACACTAACCCTAATCCTAATGCTAACACTAAACCCTAAACCTAATCCTAACAATAACCCCAACCGTTACCCTAAACCCCTAACCCTAACCCTAACCCTAAACCTAACCTTAAACCTCAACCCAAATCCAAACCCAACCCTAAACCCAACCCCCAACCATAACCCCACCCCAATCCTAACCCTAACATAACCCTAACACTAACCCTAACCCCTAAACTTAACCCTAAACCTAACCACCAACGCTAACCCTAACACTAACCCCCTAACGCTAACCCAAACCCGGACCTTAACCCGAATGCTAACTCTAATTTTAAACTTAACCATAAACACTGGCCCTGACTCTGACCCTGACTCTGACCTTAACCCCAAATCCTAACCCTAACCCTAACCCTAAACACTAACCCCAAACTAAACCAAACCCTAACCCTAAACTTAACCCTAACACCAACCACAATCCCAAACCTAACCCCAACCCTAACCCTAAACCTAACACCAAACCTAACCGTAACCCGAACCCCAACAATAACCCCAACCGCAATCCCAACCCCTAACCCCAACCCCAACCACAACCCTAACACTAACCCTAAACCAAACCCTAACCCTAACCCTAACCCCTTAACCTCACCCTAACACCAAACCTAACCACAATTCTAGCCCCAATCGTAACCTTAATGCCAACCCCAACCCTAACCCTAACCCCAACACTAAACCCAACCCCCAACCCTAACCCCAACACTAACCCTAACCCAACCCTAACACTAACCCTAACCACTAACCCTAACCCTAATCCTAACCCCAACATTAACCCCTAAGCTGACCCTAAACCTAACCCCTAACCCTAATGCTAACCCTAACTCTAAACCTAACCCTAAACCCTGACCCTGACTCTGACCCTGACCCTGACCCTGACCATGATCCTAACCCTAACACTAACCCTAAACCCCTAACACTAACCCTAACCCCAACCCTAAACCCAACCCCAACCCTAACACCTAATCTTAACCCTAACCCTTACCCCCTGACCCCAACCCCAACACTTACCCTAACCAAAACCCCTAACCCTAACCCTAACCTTAACCCTAACTCGTCTAAACCTAACCCTAAACCTACCTCTACCCCTACCCCTAACCCAACCATAACCTTATCCCTAACCTAACCACAACCCCTAAACTTACCTGCATCACTACCCCTACTCATAACCATAACCCTATCCTCAACCCTAAACCCTAACCCAAACCCTAACACAAAACACTAACCCTTACCTTAACCCCATCGCAATCCTAAAACTAACCCAACCCCTAACACTAACCACAACCTCTAAACCCTACCCCTAACCCTAGGCCTAAACCTATTCTAACCATAACCCTAAACGTAACCTTGTATAACAATAAACCTAATAGTAATGCTAACCTTAACCCTAAAGCTAACCCCAACGCCAACCCTACCTTAAACCTACCCGAAAACCAGCCATAGGCCTAACTCTAACTCTAACCCTAACTTTAACCCTAACACATATCCTAAGTCTAAGCACTTTCCCCCAACCCCAACCCCAAACCCTAACCCTAATCCTTAACCCTAACCTTAACCCTAACACTAAACCTAACCCTAACCCTAAACCCTAACCCTATCCCTAACCTTAACTCTAACCCCAACCATAACACTAATCACTAACCATAACACTAGACCTAGCCCTATCCCTATCCCTAGCCCCAGCACTAGGCCTACCCCTAAACATATTCCTAGCTCGGAACCATAAACCTAACACTAACCCTAACCCTAACCATAACCCTAACCCCTAACCATAACCCCAACATTAACCCTAACCCTAAACCTAAACCCTAAACCTAACCCTAACCGTATCCAAACCCCTAACCCTAACCATAACCCTAACCCCTAAACCTAACCCTAACATTAACCCTAATCCTAAACCTAAACCCTAAACCAAACCCTAACTCTTAAACATAACCCTAATCTTAACGATAACCCTAACACCAACCCTAACCCTAACCCTTACCCCAACCACAATCCCAACGCTAACCCCAACCCGTATCCCAACCATAACCCCAACCCAACCCTAACCCCAACCTCAACCCTAACCTTAAAACTATCCATATCCCTAACCCCTAATCCTAACACTAACCCTAACCCTAACCCCTACCCCTAACCCTAACACTAACCCTTACCCCTAAACCTAACGCTATCTCTAACCCTAATGCTAACCCTAACGCTAAAGATAATTCCAACGCTAAACCTAACCCTAAACCTAACACTAACGTTAACACTAATGCTAAACCTAACCCTAAACCCTGACCCTGATTCTGACCCCTGAATCCGACCCTGACCCTAACCCTAACCCTAACCCTAATGCTAACACTAACCCTAACCCCAAACCTAACCATAACTCTAACCATTACCCTAAACCCTAACCCTAACCCTAACCCTAAACCCAATCTTAACCCTCAACCTAAACCCAACCCCAACCCCAAACCCAACCCCAACCCTAACCCCACCCCAAGCCTAATCTTAACATAACCCCAACACTAACCCTAACCCCTAACCCTATACCTAACCCTAACCCTAACCCCTAACCCTAACGCTAAGCCCATCCCCTAACGCTAACCCTAACCCAGACCTTAACCCGAATGCTAACACTAACGCTAAACTTAACCTTAAACCCTGGCCCTGACTCTGACCCTGACTCTGACCTTAACCCCAAATCCCAACACCAACCCTAACCCTAAACCCCAACCCCAAACCTAACTGTAACCCTAAACCCAAACAGTAACCCTAAAGCTAAAACAAACCCTAACCCTAAACTTAACCCCAACCACAACCCTAACCCCAACCACAATCCCAACCCTAACCCCAACCCTAACCATAACCCAAACCCCAACACTGAACCCAACCACAATCCCAACCCTAACCCCAATCCCAACCCCAACCCTAACCCTAACCCTAACCCTAACACTAACCCCTAACCCTAAAACTAACCCTAACCCTAACCCTAACCCCTAACCCTAACCCTAATCCTAACCCTAAACCCAAACCCCAACCCTAACGCTAACCCAAATGCTAACCCTAATGCAAACGCTAACCCTAAACCTACCCCTAACCCTAAACCTAACCAAAACCCCTAACCCTAACCCCTAACCCCTAACTCTAAACTGCTTAACCCTAAATCTAAGAGTAAAGCTAACCCTAACACTAACCATAAACCAAACCCTATCCCTAACCCTAACCCCTAACCCCTAACCCTAATCCTAACACTAAGCCCTAACCCTAACCCTAACCCCTAACCCAACCCTAAACCCAACCCCTAACTCTCACCCACACATACCTTTAACCCTACCCCTACCCCTATCCCTAACCCTAACCCTAACCCCTAAACCCACACCTAACCCTAACCCCTAACCCTAACTCAAACCCTAGCCTTAACACTAAACCTAAACCCAACCCCTAACACTAAACCCATCCCTAAACCTAACCTTAACCCAACCGAGATCCTAACACTAACCACAACCCCCAACACTAACCCTAAACCCTAAACTTAATCCTAACACTAAACCTAACCCCAAACCCTAACCCTAATCCTAAATCTAACACTAAACCTAACCCCAACCGTAACCCTAAACACTAACCGTAACCCTAAACCAAACCCTAACCCTAACCCTAACCCTTAACCTCACCCTAACACCAAACCTAACCATAATCCTAACCCCAATCGTAGCCTTAACGCCAACCTCAACCCTAACCCTAACCCCAACCCTAAACACAACCCCAACCCTAACCCCACCCCACTCTAACCCCAACATAACCCCAACACTAACCCTAACCCCTAACCCCAAATCTAACCCTAACTCTAACCCCTAACACTAACCTTAACCCTAACCCTAACCCTAACCCTAACCCCAACGCGCAACCCAACCCCAATCCCTGACCCTGACTTTGACCCCTGACCCTGACCCTGACCCCGACACTAACCCTAACCCTAATGCTAACACTAAACCCTAACCCCAAACCCCAACCATAAACCCAACCGTTACCATAAACCCTCACCCTAACCCTAAACCTAACCTTAACCCTCAACCTAAACCCAACCCCAACCCTAAACCCAACCCCAAACATAACCCCACCCCAATCCTAACCCTCACATAACCCTAACACTAACCCTAACCCCTAAACTTAACACCAAACCCAACCACTATCGCTAACCCTAACCCTAACCCCTAACGCTAAACCAAACCCGGACCTTAACAAGAATGCTAACTCTAATTTTAAACTTAACCCTAAACACTGGCCCTGACTCTGACCCTGACTCTGACCTTAACCCTGAATCCTAACACTAACCTTAACCCTAAACACTAACTCTAAAACTAAACCAAACCCTAACCCTAAACTTAACCCTAACACCAACCACAATCCCAAACCTAACCCCCAACCCTAACCCTAAACCTAACACCAAACCTAACCGTAACCCGAACCCCCAACAATAACCCCAACCGCAATCCCAACCCTAACCCCAACCCCAACCACAACCCTAACACTAACCCCTAAACCAAACCCTAACCCTAACCCTAACCCCTTAACCTCACCCTAACACCAAACCTAACCATAATCCTAGCCCCAATCGTAACCTTAATGCCAACCCCAACCCTAACCCTAACCCCCAACACTAAACCCAACCCCAACCCTAACCCCAACCCACTCTAAAACTAACATAACCCTAACACAAACCTTAACGCCTAACCCTAAACCCTAACCCCAAATCTAACCCTAACTCTAACCCCTAACGCTAACCTTAACCCTAACCCTAACTCTAACCCTTACCCTAACGGACAACCCAACCCTAATCCCTGACCCTGACTCTGACCCTGACCCTGACCCTGAACCTGACACTAACCCTAATCTAATGCTAACACTAAACCCCAACCCTAAACCTAACCATAACCCCAACTGTTACCCTCAACCCTAACCCTAACCCTAAACCTAACCTTAACCCTCAACCTAAACCCAACCCCAACCCTAAACCCAACCCCAACCATAACCCCACCCCAATCCTAACCCTCACATAACCCTAACACTAACCCTAACACTTAAACTTAACCCTAAACCCAACCGTAAACCTAACCACTAACGCTAACCCTAACCCTAACCCCTAACGCTAACCCAAACCCGGACCTTAACCCGAATGCTAACTCTAATTTTAAACTTAACCCTAAACCCTGGCCCTGACTCTGACCCTGACTCTGACCTTAACCCCAAATCCTAACCCCAACCCTAACCCCAAACACTAACCCTAAAACTAAACCAAACCCTAACCCTAAACTTAACCCTAACACCAACCACAATCCCAAACCTAACCCCAACCCTAACCCTAAACCTAACACCAAACCTAACCGTAACCCGAACCCCAACAATAACCCCAACCGCAATCCCAACCCTAACCCCAACCCCAACCACAACCCTAACACTAACCCTAAACCAAACCCTAACCCTAACCCTAACCCTTAACCTCACCCTAACACCAAACCTAACCATAATCCTAGCCCCAATCGTAACCTTAATGCCAACCCCAAACCTAACCCCTAACCCCAACACTAAACCCAACCCCAACCCTAACCCCAACCCACTCTAAACCTAACATAACCCTAACACAAACCTTAACGCCTAACCCTAAACCCTAACACTAAATCTAACCCTAACTCTAACCCCTAACGCTAACCTTAACCCTAACCCTAACTCTAACCCTTACCCTAACGGACAACCTAACCCTAATCCCTGACCCTGACTCTGACCCTGACCCTGACCCTGAACCTGACACTAACCCCAATCTAATGCTAACACTAAACCCTAACCCTAAACCCAACCATAACCCCAACCGTTACCCTCAACCCTAACCCTAACCCTAAACCTAACCTTAACCCTCAACCTAAACCCAACCCCAACCCTAAACCCAACCCCAACCATAACCCCACCCCAATCCTAACCCTCACATAACCCTGACACTAACCCTAACACTTAAACTTAACCCCAAACCTAACCGTAAAACTAACCACTAATGCTAACCCTAACCCTAACCCCTAACGCTAACACAAACCCGGACCTTAACCCGAATGCTAACTCTAATTTTAAACTTAACCCTAAACCCTGGCCCTGACTCTGACCCTGACTCTGACCTTAACCCTAAATCCTAACACTAACCCTAACCCTAAACACTAACCCTAATACTAAACCAAACCCTAACCCTAAACTTAACCCTAACCCCAACCACAATCCCAAACCCAACCCCAACCCTAACCCTAACCCTAACACCAAACCTAACGGTAACCCGAACCCCAACACTAACCCCAACCGCAATCCCAACCCTAACCCTAACCCCAACCACAATCCCAAACCTAACCCCAACCCTAACCCCTAACCCCTAACCCCAAACCCAACCGTAACCCAAACCCCCACACGAACCCCAACCGCAATCCCAACCCCTAACCTCAACCCCAACCACAACCCTAACCCCAATCCTAACCCCAACACTAACCCCTAACCCTAACACTAACCCTAACACTAACCCTAAACCGAACCCTAACGCCTAACCCTAACCCCAACACTAAGCCCTAACCCTAACTCTAAGCCTAACGCCAACTGTAACGCAAACACTAACCCTAACCCTAACACTAACACTAAACAAAACCCCTAACCCTAACCCCTAACTCTAACCCTAAACCGCTTGTAACCCTAAACCTACGAGTAACCCTAACCCTAAACCAAACCCTAACCCCAACACCAACCCTAACCCTAACCCTAACTCCTAAAACTAATCCTAACCTTAACCCTAACCCTAACACCTACCCTAACCCTAACCCTTACCCCAACCACAATCCAAACACTAACCCCAACCCCAATCCCAACCATAACCCCAACCCGAACCCTAACCCCAATCTCAACCTTAATGCTAAACCTAACGCTATCCCTAATCCCTAACCCTAACACTAACATCAACCCTAACTCTAACCCTAACCCCATCCATAACCCTAACCCCAACCCCAACCCTAACCGTAACCCCAACCCTAACCCTAACCCAAACCCTAACCCCAACCCTAACCCTAACCCTAACCCCAATCCTAACCCTAAACCCAATCCCAACCATAACCCTAAACCCAACCCTAACCCTAACCTTAACAACAACCCTAAACCTAACCCCAGCCTCAACCTTAAGCAGAACCAAATTCCCAACCCTAATCCCAACCCCAAACCCAACCTTAACCCCAACTACAAACCTAACCCCCACCCCAACCCCAACCCCAACCCTAATCCTAACCCTAAACCTAAACGCTGACCCTGACACTGACCCTAACCCTAACCCTAACACTAACCCTAACCCCTAACACTAACCCTAAACCCTAACCAAAACCCCTAACCCTAACCCTAACCCTAAACAAAACCCCCAACCCTAATCCTAACCCTAACCCTAAACACTAAAACCTAACACTAACCCTAACCATAACCCTACCCGTACAATAACTCTAAATACTATCCCTAAACCAAATCCTAACCCCCAACCCTAACCCCAACACTAACCCTAACCTAACCCCTAACACTAACCCTAACCACTAACTCTAACCCTAATCCCAACCCCAACATTAACCCCTAAGCTGACCCTAAACCTAACCCCTAACCCTAATGCTAACCCTAACTCTAAACCTAACCCCTAAACCCTGACCCTGACTCTGACCCTGACCCTGACCCTGACCATGATCCTAACCCTAACACTAACCCCAAACCCTAACACTAACCCCAACCCTAACCCCAAACCTAACCCTAATTCTAACACCTAATCTTAACCCTAACCCTTACCCCTGACCCTAACCCTAACACTTACCCTAACCAAAACCCCTAACCCTAACCCTAACCTTAACCCTAACTCGTCTAAACCTAACCCCAAACCTACCTCTACCCCTACCCCTAACCCAACCATAACCTTATCCCTAACCTAACCACAACCCCTAAACCTACCTGCATCACTACCCCCTACTCATAACCATAACCCTATCCCTCAACCCTAAACCCCAACCCAAACCCTAACACAAAACACTAACCCTTACCTTAACCCCATCGCAATCCTAAACTAACCCAACCCCTAACACTAACCACAACCTCTAAACCTACCCCTAACCCTAGGCCTAAACCTATTCTAACCATAACCCTAAACGTAACCTTGTATAACAATAAACCTAATAGTAATGCTAACCTTAACCCTAAAGCTAACCCCAACGCCAACCCTACCTTAAACCTACCCGAAAACTAGCCATAGGCCTAACTCTAACTGAACCCTAACTTTAACCCTAACACATATCCTAAGTCTAAGCACTTTCCCTAACCCTAACCCTAAACCCTAACCCTAATCCTAACCCTAACCTTAACCCTAACACTAAACCTAACCCTAACCCTAAACCCTAACCCTATCCCTAACCTTAACTCTAACCCTAACCATAACACTAATCACTAACCATAACCCCAGACCTAGCCCTATCCCTATCCCTAGCCCTAGCACTAAGCCTAATTCTAAACATATCCCTAGCTCGAACCATAACCCTAACACTAACCCTAACCCTAACCATAACCCTAACCCCTAACCATAACCCCTAACATTAACCCTAACCCTAAACCTAAACCCTAAACCTAACCCTAACCGTATCCAAACCCCTAACCCTAACCATAACCCTAATCCCTAAACCTAACCCTAACATTAACCCTAATCCTAAACCTAAACCCTAAACCAAACCCTAACTCTTAAACATAACCCTAATCTTAACGATAACCCTAACACCAACCCTAACCCTAACCCTTACCCCAACCACAATCCCAACGCTAACACCAACCCGATATCCCAACCATAACCCCCAACCCAACCCTAACCCCAACCTCAACCCTAACCTTAAAACTATCCATATCCCTAACCCCTAATCCTAACACTAACCCTAACCCTAACCCCTACCCCTAACCCTAACACTAACCCTAACCCCTAAACCTAACGCTATCTCTAACCCTAATGCTAACCCTAACGCTAAAGATAATTCCAACGCTAAACCTAACCCTAAACCTAACACTAACGTTAACACTAATGCTAAACCTAACCCTAAACCCTGACCCTGATTCTGACCCTGAATCCGACCCTGACCCCTAACCCTAACCCTAACCCTAACGCTAACACTAACCCTAACCCTAAACCTAACCATAACTCTAACCATTACCCTAAACCCTAACCCTAACCCTAACCCTAAACCTAATCTTAACCCTCAACCTAAACCCAACCCCAACCCTAAACCCAACCCCAACTCTAACCCCACCCCAAGCCTAATCTTAACATAACCCTAACACTAACCCTAACCCCTAACCCTAAACCTAACCCCTAACCCTATCCCCTAATCCTAACGCTAAGCCTATCCCCTAACGCTAACCCTAACCCGGACCTTAACCCGAATGCTAACACTAACGCTAAACTTAACCTTAAACCCTGGCCCTGACTCTGACCCTGACTCTGACCTTAACCCCAAATCCTAACACTAACCCCTAACCCTAAACCCTAACCCTAAACCTAACTGTAACCCTAAACCTAAACAGTAACCCTAAAGCTAAAACAAACCCTAACCCTAAACTTAACCCCTAACCACAACCCTAACCCCAACCACAATCCCAACCCTAACCCCAACCCTAACCATAACCCAAACCCCAACACTGACCCCAACCACAATCCCAACCCTAACCCCTATCCTAACCCCCAACCCTAACCCCTAACCCTAACCCTAACACTAACCCCTAACCCCAAAACTAACCCTAACCCTAACCTAACCCCTAACCCTAACCCTAATCCTAACCCTAAACCCAAACCCTAACCCTAACGCTAACCCAAATGCTAACCCTAATGCCAACGCTAACCCTAAACCTACCCCTAACCCTAACCCTAACCAAAACCCCTAACCCTAACCCCTAACCCTAACCCTAAACCGCTCCTAACCCTAAATCTAAGAGTAAAGCTAACCCTAACACTAACCATAAACCAAACCCTATCCCTAACCCTAACCCTAACCCTTAACCCTAATCCTAACACTAAGCCCTAACCCTAACACTAACCCTAACCCAACCCTAAATCTAACCCTAACTCTCACCCACACATACCTTTAACCCTACCCCTACCCCTATCCCTAACCCTAACCCTAACCCCTAAACCCACACCTAACCCCAACCCCTAACCCTAACTCAAACCCTAGCCTTAACACTAAACCTAAACCTAACCCTAACATAAACCCATCCCTAACCCTAACCTTAACCCAACCCTGATCCTAACCCTAACCCCAAACCCTAACAATAACCCTAAACCCTAAACTTAATCCTAACACTAACCTTAACCCTAAACCCTAACCCTAACCCTAAATCTAACACTAAACCTAACCCTAAACATAACCCTAAACACTAACCGTAACCCTAAACCAAACCCTAACCCTAAACCTAACCCTAACCCTAACCTCACCCTAACACCAAACCTAACCATAATCCTAACCCCAATCGTAGCCTTAACGCCAACCCCAACCCTAAACCTAACCCCAACACTAAACCCAACCCCAACCCTAACCCCACCCCACTCTAACCCTAACCCTAACCCCTAACCCTAAACCTAACCCTAACTCTAACCCCTAACGCTAACCTTAACCCTAACCCCTAACCCTAACCCTTACCCTAACGTGCAACCTAACCCTAATGCCTGACCCTGACTTTGACCCTGACCCTGACCCTGACCCTGACCCTGACACTAACCCTAACCCTAATGCTAACACTAAACCCTAACCCTAAACCCAACCATAACCCTAACCGTTACCCTCAACCCTAACCCTAACCCTAAACCTAACCTTAAACCTCAACCTAAACCCAACCCCAACCCTAAACCCCACCCCAACCATAACCCCACCCCAATCCTAACCCTCACATAACCCTAACACTAAACCTAACCCTTAAACTTAACCCCAAACCTAACCCTAAACCTAACCCCTAGCGCTAACCCTAACCCTAACCCCTAACGCTAACCCAAACCCGGACCTTAACCCGAATGCTAACTCTAATTTTAAACTTAACCCCTAAACACTGGCCCTGACTCTGACCCTGACTCTGACCTTAACGCTATATCCTAACACTAACCCTAACGCTAAACACTAACCCTAAAACTAAACCAAACCCTAACCCTAAACTTAACCCTAACACCAACCACAATCCCAAACCTAACCCCAACCGTAACCCTAACCCTAACACCAAACCTAACCGTAACCCGAACCCCAACACTAACCCCAACCGCAATCCCAACCCTAACCCCAACCCCAACCAGAACCCTAACACTAACCCTAAACTAAACCCTAACCCTAACCCCTAACCTCACCCTAACACCAAACCTAGCCATAATCCTAACCCCAATCGTAACCTTAACGCCAACCACAATCCTAACACTAACCCCAACACTAAACCCAACCCCAACCCCAAACCCACCCCACACTAACCCTAACATAACCCCTAACCCAAACCTCAACCCATAACCCTAACCCCTAACCCTAAATCTAACCCTAACTCTAACACCTAACGCCTACCTTAACCCTAACCCTAACCCTAACCCTTACCCTAACGCACGACCTAACCCTAATCCCTGACCCTGACTCTGACCCTGACCATGACCATGACCCTGACACTAACCCTAACCCTAATGCTAACACTAAACCCTAACCCTAAACCTAACCATAACCCGAACCTTTACCCTAAACCCTAACCCTAAACCTAAACCCAACTTTAACCCTCAACCTAAACCCCAACCCCAACCCTAAACCCAACCCCAACCCTAACCCCACCCCAAGCCTAATCTTAACATAACCCTAACACTAACCCTAACCCCTAACCCTAAACCTAACCCCTAACCCTAACCACTAAAACTAACGCTAAGCCTAACCCCTAACGCTAACCCTAACCCGGACCTTAACCCGAATGCTAACACTAACGCTAAACTTAACCTTCAACCCTGGCCCTGACTCTGACCCTGACTCTGACCTTAACCCTAAATCCTAACACTAACCCTAACACTAACCCTAACCCTAAACCCTAACCCTAAACCTAACTGTAACCCTAAACCTAAACAGTAACCCTAAAGCTAAACCAAACCCTAACCCTAAACTTAACCATAACCACAACCCTAACCCCAACCACAATCCCAACCCTAACCCCAACCCTAACCATAACCCGAACCCCCAACCCTAACCCCAACCAAAATCCCAACCCTAACCCCAATCCTAACCCCAACCCTAACCCTAACCCTAACCCCTACACTAACCCCTAACCCCAAAACTAACCCTAACCCTAACTTTAACCCCTAACCCTAACCCTAATCCTAAACCCAAACCCCAACCCTAACGCTAACCCTAACGCTAACCCTAATGCCAAAGCTAACCCTAAACCTACCCCTAACCCTAACCCTAACCAAAACCCCTAACCCCTAACCCCTAACCCTAACCCTAAACCGCTTCTAACCCTAAATCTAAGAGAAAAGCTAACCCTAACCCTAACCATAAACCAAACCCTATCCCTAACCCTAACCCTAACCCTTAAGCCTAATCCTAACACTAAGCCCTAACCCTAACCCTAACCCTAACCAAACCCTAAACCTAACCCTAACTCTCACCCACACATACCTTTACCCTACCCCTACCCCTATCCCTAACCCTAACCCTAACCCCTAACCCTAACTCAAACCCTAGCCTTAACACTAAACCTAAACCTAACCCTAACACTAAACACATCCCTAACCCTAACCTTAGCCCAACCCTGATCCTAACCCTAACCCCAACCCCCAACACTAACCATAAACCCTAAACTTAATCCTAACACTAACCTTAACCCTAAACCCTAACCCTAACCCTAAATCTAACACTAAACCTAACCCTAACCATAACCCTAAACACTAACCGTAACCCTAAACCAAACCCTAACCCTAACCCCTAACCCTTAACCTCACTGTAACACCAAACCTAACCATAATCCTAACCCCAATCGTAGCCTTAACGCCAACCTCAACCCTAACCCTAACCCCCAACCCTAAACCCATCCCCAACCCTAACCCCACCCCACTCTAACCCTAACATAACCCTAACACTAACCCTAACCCCTAACCCTAAATCTAACCCTAACTCTAACCCCCTAACGCTAACCTCAACCCTAACCCTAACCCTAACCCTTACCCTAACGCGCAACTTAACCCTAATCCCTGACCCTGACTTTGACCCTGACCCTGACCCCTGACCCTGACCCTGACACTAACCCTAACCCTAATGCTAACACTAAACCCCAACCCTAAACCTAACCATAACCCTAACCGTTACCCCCAAACCCTAAACCTAACCCTAAACCTAACCTTAAACCTCAACCTAAACCCAACCCCAACCCTAACACCACACCAAGCCTAATCTCAACATAACCCCAACACTAACCCTAACCCCTAACCCTAAACCTAACCCCTAACCCTAACCCCTAACTCTAATGCTAAGCCTAACCCCTAACGCTAACCCTAACCCGGACCTTAACCCGAATGCCAACACTAACGCTAAACTTAACCTTAAACCCTGGCCCTGACTCTGACCCTGACTCTGACCTTAAACCTAAACCTAACCATAACCCAAACCGTTACCCTAAACCCTAACCCTAACCCCTAACCCTAAACCTAATGTTAACCCTCAACCTAAACCCAACCACAACCCTAAACCCAACCCCAACCCTAACCCCACCCCAAGCCTAATCTTAACATAACCCCAACACTAACCCTACCCCCTAACCCTAAACCTAACCCCTAACCCCAACCCCTAACTCTAACGCTCAGCCTAACCCCTAATGCTAACCCTAACCCGGACCTTAACCCGAATGCTAACACTAACGCTAAACTCAACCTTAAACCCTGGCCCTGACTCTGACCCTGACTCTGACCTTAACCCTAAATCCCAACACTAACCCTAACACTAACCCTAACCCTAAACCCTAACCCCAAACCTAACTGTAACCCTAAACCCAAACAGTAACCCCAAAGCTAAACCAAACCCTAACCCTAAACTTAACCCCAACCACAACCCTAACCCCAACCACAATCCCAACCCTAACCCCCAACCCTAACCATAAGCCGAACCCCAACACTAACCCCAACCACAATCCCAACCCTAACCCCAATCCTAACCCCAACCCCTATCCCTAACCCTAACCCTAACACTAACCCCAACCCTAAAACTAACCCTAACCCTAACCTTAACCCCTAACCCTAACCCTAATCCTAACCCTAAACCCCAACCCTAACACTAACCCTAACCCTAACACTAACCCCTAACCCTAAAACCAACCCTAACCCTAACCAAAACCCCTAACCCTAACCCCTAACCCTAACCCCTAAACCGCCTCCTAACCCTAAATCTAAGAGTAAAGCTAACCCTAACACTAACCATAAACCAAACCCTATCCCTAACCCTAACCCTAACCCCTTAACCCTAATCCCAACACTAAGCCCCAACCCTAACCCTAACCCTAAACCAACCCTAAATCTAACCCCTAACTCTCACCCACACATACCTTTAACCCTACCCCCTACCCCATCCCTAACCCTAACCCTAACCCCTAAACCCAACACCTAACCCTAACCCTTAACCCTAACTCAAACCCTAGCCTTAACACTAAACCTAAACCCTAACCCTAACACTAAACCCATCCCTAACCCTAACCTTAACCCAACCCTGATCCTAACCCTAACCCCAACCCCTAACACTAACCCCAAACCCTAAACTTAATCCTAACACTAACCTTAACCCTAAACCCTAACCCTAACCCTAAATCCAACACTAAACCTAACCCTAACCATAACCCCAAACACTAACCGTAACCCCAAAACCAAACCCTAACCCCTAACCCTAACCCTTAACCTCACCCTAACACCAAACCTAACCATAATCCTAACCCCAATCGTAGCCTTAACGCCAACCCCAACCCTAACCCCTAAACCCAACCCTAAACCCAACCCCAACCATAACCCCACCCCCAATCCTAACCCTCATATAACCCTTACACTAACCCCAACCCTTAAACTTAACCCTAAACCTATCCCTAAACCCAACCACTAAAGCTAACCCAAACCCGGACCTTAACCCGAATGCAAACTCTAATTTTAACTTAACCCCAAACCCTTGCCCTGATTCTGACCCTGACTCTGACCCTAACACTAAATCCTAACACTAAACCTAACCATAAACACTAACCCTAAAACTAAACCAAACCCTAACCCTAAACTTAACCCTAACACCAACCACTATCCCAAACCTAACCCCAACCCTAACCCCTAACCATAACACTAAACCTAACCGTAACCCGAACCCCAACACTAACCCCCAACCGCAATCCCAACCCTAACCCCAACCCCAACCACAACCCTAACACTAACCCTAAACCTAACCCTAACACCTAACCCCTAACCCTAACCCTAACCCTAAGCCCTAACCCCTAACTCCTAACCCTAACGCTAACCCTAATGCTAACCGTAACGCAAATGCTAACCCTAACCCCTAAACCTAACCCTAACCAAAACCCCTAACCCCTAACCCCTAACCGTAACCCTAAACCGCTTCTAACCCTAAACCTCACGAGTAACTCTAACACTAACCATAACCGTAAACCAAACCCTATCCCTAACCCTAACCCTAACCCTAACCCTAACCCCCTAACCCTAACCCCTAACCCCAACCAAAACCCGTATCGCTATCCCCAAACCCTAACCCTATACCTAACCCTAACCAAATCACCTAACCCTAACCCCAACCCTAACCCTAACCCCAAACCTAACCCTAAACTAACCCTAACACTAACCCTATCCCCTAAACTTAACCCTAACCCTCGCCCCTAAAACCAACACCTAACGCAACCCTAACCCTAAACCCAACACTAACGCTAACCCTAATGCTAAACCTAACCCCAAACCCTGACCCTTTCTCTGACCCTGAATCCGACCCTGACCCTAACCCCTAACCCCAACCCCTAACGCTAACACTAACTCTAACCCTAAACCTAACCGTAACCCCAACCGTTACCCTAAACCCTAACCCTAACCCTAACTCTAAACCTAATCTTAACCCTCAACCTAAACCCAACCCCAACCCTAACCCCACCCCAAGCCTAATCCTAACATAACCCCTAACACTAACCCTAACCCCTAACCCCAAACCTAACCCTAACCCTAACCCCTAACTCTAATGCTAATCCTAACCCCTAACGCTAACCCTATCCCCGGACCTTAACCCGAATGCTAACTCTAACGCTAAACTTAACCTTAAACCCTGGCCCTGACTCTGACTCTGACTCTGACCTTAACCCTAAATCCTAACACTAACCCTAACACTAACCCTAACCCTAAACCTAACCATAACCCTAAACCTAAACAGTAACCCTAAAAGCTAAACCAAACCCTAACCCTAAACTTAACCCTAACCACAACCCTAACTCCAACCACAATCCCAACCATAACCCCAATCCCAACCCCAACCCTAACCCTAATCCTAACCCTAACACCAACCCCTAACCCTACACTAACCCTAACCCTAACCCTAACCCCTAACCCTAATCCTAAACCTAACCCTAAACCCTAACCCTAACCCCAACACTAACGCTAACCCTAACGCTAACCCTAACGCCAACGCTAATCCTAAACCTACTCATACCCCTACCCTAACCCTAACCAAAACCCCTAACCCTAACCCCTAATCCTAACCCTAAACTGCTTCTAACCCTAAACCTAACATTAACGCTAACCATAACTCTAACCATAAATCAAACCCTATCCCTAACCCTAACCCTAATCCCTAAACCTACACCTAACCCTAAAACCTAACCCCAACTCAAACCCTAGCCCTAACACTAAACCTAAACCTAACCCCAACACTAAACCCTATCCCTAACCCTAACATTAACCCAACCCCTGACCCTAACCCTAACCCAACACCTAGCACTAACCCCTAAACCCTAAACTTTATCCTAACAATAACCTTAACCCTAAACCCTAACCCTAACCCCAAACCTAACACTAAACCTAACCTTAACCGTAACCCTAAACACTAACCCTAACCCTAAATCAAACCCTAACCCTAACCCTAACACTTAACCTACCCCTAACACCAAACCTAACCCCCAATCCTAACCCCAATCCTAACCTTAACGCCAACCCCAACTCCTAATCCTAACCCCAACCCGAAACCCAACCCCAACCCTAACCCCACCCCACACACAACCCTAACATAACCCTAACACTAACCCTAATCCCTAACCCTAAACCTAACCCTAACTCTAACCCCTAACGCTAACCCTAACCCTAACCCCTAACCCTGACCCTAACGCGCAACCTAACACTAAACCCTGACCCTGACTCTGACCCTGACCCTGACCCTAACCCTAACACTAACGCTAACACTAAACCATAACCATAAACCTAACCATAACCCTAACTGTTACCCTAAACTCTAACCCTAACCCTGTCCCTAAACCTAACCTTAACCCTCAACCTAAACCCTACCCCAACCCTAAACCCAACCCCAACCCCTAACACCACCCCAACCGTAACTCTAAGATAACCCTAACACTAACCCTAACACTTAAGCCTAAACCTAACCCCCAACCCTAACCCCTAATGCTAACCCTAACTCTAACCCCTAACGCTAACCCAAACCGAGACCTTAACCCGAATGCTAACTCTAATTTTAAACTTAACCCTAAACCATGGCCCTGTATCTGACCCTGACTCTGACCTTAACCCCAAATCCTAACATTAACCCTAACCCCTAAACCCTAACCTTAACCCTAACCATAAACCTAAACACTAACCCTAAAACTAAGCCAAACCCTAACCCCAATCTTAACCCTATCCCCAACCACAATCCCAAACCTAACCCCAACCCTAACCCAACCCTAACCCTAACACTAACACTAACCTCAACCCCTAATCCTACCCTTACCCCTAACCGTAACCCTAAACCTAGTCCCAGACCTATCCCTAGAATAGCCCTAGCTTTAAATCCTAGCCCTAGCACTAGCCGCAAACCTAAACCTAACCCCAACCCAAACCTAATCCTAACCCCTAACACTACCCTCAACCCCTAATCCTACCCCCTACCCCTACCCCTAAACCTAACCTCAACTCTAACCCCTAACACAACCCTAACCCCAACTCTAACCCCAAATCTAAACCTCTTCTAACCCCAACCCTAACAGTAACGCTAAACCTAACCCTTACCCCAGCCCTAACCGAAACCCTAAGCATGTACCTACCCTAACCCCTAACCCTAACTCTAAACCTAACAATATCCGCAACCCTAACAAAAACACTAACACTAACCCTAAACCTAAACCTAAATCTAAACTAAACTTAACTCTAACCTAACCAATAACCTAACACTAACCCTAAATCTCAACCCTAACCTCAAACCCCAACCCTGACCCTAAAATTTGCCCTAGCCTCAGCACTAGCCCTGTCCCTAAACCCAGCCCTATCCCTAAAGGGTTAGGGGTTTTGGTTAGGGGTTTTGGTTAGGGTTAGGGGTTAGGATTAGGTTAGGTTTAGGATAGGGTTAGGGTTAGCTTTAGGTTTAGGGTTAGTGTTAGGGTTAGGGTTAGGATCAGGGTCAGGGTCAGGGTTTAGGTTAGGGTTAGCATTAGGCAAGTGTCAGTGTTAGGGATAGTGTTTGGGTTAGGGTTAGGCTTAGAGTTAGGGGTTAGGGTTAGTGTTAGGCTTAGGGTTAGGGGTTGGGGTTTGGGTTAGGGTTAGGGATTAGGTTAGGGTTAGGGTTAGTGCTGGCGTTGGGGTTAGGGTTGGGGTTGGGTTAGGGTTGGGGATGGTGTTAGGGTTGGGATTGCAGTTGGGTTTAGGATTGGGATTGTGGTTCTGGTTAGGGTTGGGGGTGGGGTTAGGGATAGGGTTGGAGTTAGGGTTAGGGTTAGGGTTAGGTTGGGGTTAGGGGTTAGTGTTGGGGTTGGGGTTAGGGTGAGGGTAAGTGTTTGGTTTATGGTTATGGTTATGGTTAGGGTAGGGTTTGGCTTTAGGGTTAGGGTTAGGTTTAGGTTAGGATTTGGTTTAGGGTTGGGGTTAGGTTTAGGAGGTTTTGGTTAGAGTTAGGGATAGTGTTAGTGGTTAGGGTTAGGGTAGCGTTAGGGTTTAGGTTAGGGTAGGGTTTAGGATTCAGGTTATGGTTAGGTTTAGGATTAGGGCTTAGGGTTAGGTTAGGTCAGTGTCAGGCTTTAGGGTTAGGATTAGCATTAGGGTTAGTGTTAGCATTAGGGTTAGGGGTTAGGATTTAGTGTTATTGTAGGGTTAGGGTTATGGTTAGGGTTAGTGTTAGGTTTAGTGTTTAGGGTTAGGGTTAGGGTTAGGATTATGGGTTTTGTTTAGGTTAGGGTTAGGTTTAGGGGTTAGGGTTAGGGTTTCGGTCAGGGTTTAGGGTTAGCGTTAGGGTTAGGGTTAGTGTTAGGGTTAGGGTTAGGGTTAGGGTCAGGGTCAGGATCAGGGGTTTAGGTTTAGGGTAGGGATAGGGTTGTGTTTGAGGTTAGAGTTGGGGTTTGGGTTACGGTTAGGATTTGTGTTAGGTTAAGTTTAGGGTTAGGGATTAGGGTTAGGATATGTGTTAGAGTTAAGGTTAGGGTTAGGGATTAGGGTTAGGTTTAAGGTTTAGGGTTAGGGTTGGGGAAAGAGTTTAGGCTTAGGATATGTGTTAGGAAAATGTTAGGGTTAGGGTTAGAGTTGGGCTTAGGGCAAGGTTTAGGTAGGTTTAGAGTAGGGTTGGCGTGGGGGTTAGGTTTAGGGTTAAGGTTAGCGTTACTCTTAGGTTTATTGTTAAGGGGGTTATGGTTAGTGTTATGGTTAGAATAGGTTTAGGTTAGGGGGTAGGTTTAGGGGTTGTGGTTAGTGTTAGGGTAAGGGTTAGTGTTAGGGTTGGGTTACGCTTAAGGTAAGGGTTAGTGTTTAGTGTTAGGTTAGTGTTAGGTTAGTGTTATGGTTTAGGCTTTAGGGACAGTGTTATTGTTAGGGTAGGGTTAGTGATGCTGGTAGGTTTAGGGGTTCTGGTTAGGTTAGAGATAAGATTATGGTTGGGTTAGTGGTAGGGGTAGAGGTAGGTTTAGGTTAGGTTTAGACAAGATAGCGTTAGGGTTAGGGTTAGGGTAAGGGTTATTGTTAGGCTTAGGGGTTAGGGTTAGTATTAGGTGTTAGGGTTAGGGTTAGGGTTAGGTTTAGAGTTATAGTTAGGGTTAGGGTTAGGGTTAAGGGTTAGGTTAGTGTTAGGGTTAGGGATAGCGTTAGGGACAGGGTCAGGGTCAGGGTCAGAGTCAGGGTCAGGGATTAGGGTTAGATTTAGCGTTAGGGTTAACGTTTTGGTTAGGGTTAGGGTTAGGTTTAGCTTAGGGGTTACTGTTAGAGTTAGAGTTAGGGTAGGGTCAGGATTAGGGTTGTGATTGGATTTGGGGTTGGGTTGGGGTTGGGATTAGGGTTGGGATTGGGATTGGGGTTAGGGTTGGGATTGGGGTTGGGGTTAAGTTCGGGGTTGGGGTTAGTTTTAGGGTTTAGGTTAGGGTTAGGGTTAGGGTTAGGGTTAGGGTTGGGTTAGGGGTTTTGGTTAGGGATAGGGTAAGGGTTAGAGGTTAGGTTTAGGGTTTGGGTTAGGGTTTAGGGTTAGCGTTAGGGTTCGGGTTAGCGTTACTCGAAGGTTTTGGGTTAGAAGGGGTTTAGGTTTAGGGTTAGTCTTAGGGTTAGGGTTTAGGGTTAGTGTTAGGGTTGGGGTTGGGGTTAGGGTTGTGTTTGGGATTAGAGTTGGGATTGGGGTTGGGATAGTGTTGGGATTGTGGTTGGGGTTAGGCTTTGGTTGGGGTTAGGTTAGGTTGGGGTTAGGTTTAGGTTAGGGATAGGTTTGGGGTGACGGTTTAAGATTAGGTTTAGGGTTAGGGTTTAGAATTAGGGTTAGGTTAGAGGCTAGGGTTAGGTTAGGGGTTAGGTTTAGGGTTTGGGTTAGGGTTTAGGGTTAGTGTTAGGGTTAGGTTAGGGTCAGGATTAGTGTTAGGGTTAGGGTTAGGGTAGGTTGGGGTTAGGCTTTAGTGTTAGGGATAGGGTTGGGGTTAGGGGTTTAAAATTAGGGTTAGGGTTAGGGTTTACAATTAGAGTTAGATTTAGTGTTAGGGTTATGGTTTAGGGGTAGCTTTACGGTTAGGGATAGTGCTAGGGTTAGGGTTAGGAGTTAGGGGTGAGGTTGGGGTTGAGGTTGGGGTTGGGGTTGAGGTTGGGATTTGGGTTTGGGGTTGGGGTTAGGGGTTGGGGTACGGTGGGGTTAGGGTTAGGACAGGTTAGGGTTAGGGTTAGGGTGGGGGTTAGAGGTTAGGGTTAGAGGTGGGGTGGGGTTAGGAGACAGCTAGGTCAGGGTTAGGGGTTATGGCTAAAGTTTAGGGTTTAGGGGTTAGGTGTGGATACAGGTTAGGGTAGGGTTGGGGGCTGTG
>CAKJTW010000261.1:0-60000 GCA_917880005.1 Nanger dama | reverse complement strand
TATGGATAGTGTTAGGGGTTAAGGTTAGGGTTAGGGATTATGGTTAGTGTTAGGTTTGGTGTTTGGGGTTAGGGTCGAAAAGACTTTGGGCTTAGGATATGTGTTGGGGTTAAAGTTAGGGTTATGGTTAGAGAGTTAGTCTAGGGCTAAGTTTGAGGGTAAGTTTAGGGTAGGGTTGGCGTTGGGGTTGGGTTTGGGATTGGGTTAGCCAACCTGTGGGTTTATGGTTATGGGGGTTGGGATTAGGGTTAGGGTTAGAGTAGAGTTAGGGCTAGGATTGGGGGTAGGAGTGGGGTTGTGGTTAGTGGTAGGGTTAGGGTTAGTTTTGGGGTTGGGTTAGGGTTAGGTTGGGGTTAGTGTTTAGTGTTAATGTTAGGGTTAGGGTTATCGTTTAGGGTTTAGGGATAGGGTTATGGTTATGGGTAGGGGTAGTGGGTGAGGTAGGTTTATGGGTTGTGGTTAGGGTTAGGGATAAGGTTACGGTTGGGTTAGCGGTGCTGGTAAGGTGGGTTAGGGTTAGGTTTGGACGAGTTGGGGTTAGGGTTATGATTGGGGTTAGGTTTAGGGGTTTTTGTTGGTTTGGGGTTGGGGTTGGGGTTGGGATTAGGTGTTAGGGTTAGGGTTAGGTGTAAGTTTAGGGTTATGGTTAGGGGTTAGGGGTTGGGGTTTAGGGTTGGGATTGGTGTTAGGGTTGGGTTAGGGTGGGTCACGGTCAGGGGTCAGGATCAGGGTCAGGGTCGGCTCAGGGTTTAGTGTTAGGATTAGCGTTGGGGTTAGGGTTAGGGTTAGGGTTAGCATGGGGTTAGTATTGGGTTTTAGGGTTGGGGTTAGGGGTTAGTGGTTGGGGTTGGTGTTGGGGTTACATTAGGGTTGGGGGTGGGGTTAGGGTTGGGGTTGGGGTTGGGGTTAGGGTTGGTTAGGGTTATTTTAGGGTTAGGGTTATGGTTAGGGTTAGTGTTATGTTTTAGGTTTTGGGTTGAGGTTAGGTTGGTTGGGGTTAGGGTTAGGGTTGGGGTTAGTGTTGGGGTTAGGGTTAGGGTTCGGGTTAGGGTTAGGGTTGGGGTTAGGGTTAGGGTTAGTGTTGGGGTTAGGGTTAGAGGTTAGGGTTGTTGGGGTTAGGGTTAGGTTTAGGGTTAGGGTTAGGGTTTGGTTTGGGGTTAGGTGTTAGGGGTTAGGGTTTGGGTTAGGGTTAGGTTTAGGGTTAGGGATTTGTTTAGGTTGGGATGGGTTTGGGTTGGGATAGTTGGGTTTAGGTTTAGGGTTTTAGGGTTAGGGTTAGGGTTAGGTTAGTTAGGGTTAGGGTTTGGGTTAGGGTTAGGGTTAGGGTTAGGGCTTAGGTGTTAGGGATGGGATTAGGGTTGTTAGGTTTAGGTTTAGGAGGTTAGGGTCAGGGATCAGGGTTTGGGGTTAGGGTTAGGCTTGGGGTTAGCGTTTGGGTTTAGGGTTAGCGTTAGGGTTAGGGTTTAGGGTTAGGGGTTATTGTTGGTGTTAGGGTTAGGGTTAGGGGTTAGGGTTAGGGTTAGGGTTAGGTAGGTTAGGGTTAGGGGTTGGGGGTTAGGGGTTGGGGTTGGGGTTAGGGTTGGGATTGGGGTTGGGGTTAGTGTTGGGATTGGGGTTGGGGTTGGGGTTGGGGTTGGGGTTAGGGGTTAGGGTTAGGGTTGGGGTTGGGGTTGGGGTTGGGGCTGGGGTTGGGGTTGGGGTTAGGGTTAGGGTTAGGGTTAGGTTTAGTGGTTAGGGTTAGGGTTACAGTTTTGGGTTAGGGTGGGGTTAGTGTTAGTGTTAATGTTGGGGTTAGGGTTAGGGGTTTGGTTAGGGTTTCGGTTATGGTTTGGTTTAGGTTTAGGTTTGGGGTTAATGTTGGCGTTAGGGTTAGGTTTAGAGTTAGGGATAGTGTTAGGTTTAAGGTTAGGGTTAGGGTTAGAGTTGGGCCTGGGGCTGGGTTTGGGGTAGATGTGGATAGAGTTGGCGTTGGGGTTATGTTTGGGGTTAAGGTTAGCGTTACTATTAGGTTTATTATTGGGTTAGGTTTAGGTTTATGGTTGGAATAGGGTTGGGGCTAGTGTTAGGGGTTGGTTTAGAGTTGGGGTGAGTGTTGGGGTTAGGGTTAGTTTTACGGTTCGGTTAGGGTTAAGGTAAGGGTTAGTGTTTAATGTTACGGTTAGGGTAAGTTATGGTTTAGGGTTTAGGGATAGGGTTATGGTTTGGGTAGGAGTAGTGGTGCAGGTAGGATTAGGGGTTGTGGTTCGGGTTAGGGATAAGGTTACGGTTGGGTTAGGGGTAGGGGTAGAGGTAGGGTTAGAGTTAGGTTTAGACGAGTTAGGGTTAGGGTTAGGGTTAGCAATTGGGGTTAGAAGTTGGGGTTGGGGTTGGGGTTAGGGATTAGTGTTGGGGTTAGGTTTAGGTTTTAGTGTTAGGGCTAGTATTTGAGTTGGGGTTAAGTGTTGGGGTTAGGTGTAGGTTTAGGGGTTAGGGTTGGGGTTAGGGATAGGGGCTAGTAGTAGGGTTAAAGGTATGTGTGGGGTAGGGTTAGGGTTAGGGTTAGGGTTGGGTTAGGGTTAAGGTTAGGGTTAGGGTTAGGGATTAGGTTTAGGGTTAGTGTTAGGGTTTAGGGTTAGCGTTACCGTTAGGGTTAGTGTTGGGGTTAGGATTACGGTTAGGTTCAGTGTCAGGGTCAGGGTTTAGGGTTAGGGTTAGCATTAGCGTTAGGGTTAGCTTTAGGGTTAGGGATAGGGTTAGGATTAGGGTTGGGGTTAGGGTCAGTGTTGGGGTTGGGGTTAGGGTTACGGTTAGGGTTAGGATTGGTTTAGGTTGTTGGGGTTAGGGTTTAGGGTTAGGGTTAGGTTTAGTGTTAGGGTTAGGCTTAGGGGTTAGGGTTAGGGTTAGGGTTAGGGGTTTTCGTTACGGTTAGGGTTAGGGTTATGGTTTGGTTTAGGTTTAGGTTTAGGGTTAGTGTTAATGTTAGGGTTTGGGCTAAGGATAGGTTTAGGGGTTAGGGCTAGTGCTATGGCTAGGGATAGGGCTGGGCCTGGGGCTGGGTTTACGGTTGGGGTTTAGTGTTATTGTTGGTGTTGGGGTTAGGTTAGGGATAGTATTAGGGTTAAGGTTAGGGTTAGGGATTATGGTTAGTGTTGGGGTTGGTGTTTGGGATTAGCGTCAGAAAAGACTTTGGGCTTAGGATATGTGTTAGGGTTAAAGTTAGGGTTATGGTTAGAGTTAGGCCTAGGGCTATGTTTAGGATAGGTTTAGGGTAGGGTTGGCATTGGGGTTAGGTTTGGGATTAAGGTTAGCCTTACTATTAGGTTTATTGTTATGGGGGTTAGGATTAGGGTTATGTTTAGAATAGAGTTGGGGCTAGGATTGGGGGTAGGGTTGGGGTTGTGGTTAGTGGTAGGGTTAGGGTTAGTTTTAGGGTTGGGTTAGGGTTAAGGTAAGGGTTGGTGTTTAGTGTTAGGGTTAGGGTTAGAGTTATGGTTTAGGGTTTAGGGATAGGGTTATGGTTATGGGTAGGGGTAGTGGTGAAGTAGGTTTATGGGTTGTGGTTGGGTTTAGGGATAAGGTTACGGTTGGGTTAGCGGTAGGGGTAGGGTAGGATTAGGGTTAGGTTTAGAGGAGTTAGGGTTAGGGTTATGGTTAGGGTTAGGGTTAGGGGTTTTTGTTAGGGTAAGTGTTAGGGTTAGGGTTAGGGTAAGGATTAGGGTTGGGGTTAGGGGTTAGGATTAGGGTTAGGATTAGGTGTTAGGGTTGGGGTTGGGGTGTGGGTTTAGTGTTATGGTTAGGGTTAGGGGTTTTGGTTGGGGTTAGGGATAAGGTTAGCGGTTGGGGTTAGTGTTAGGGTTAGGGTTTAGGGTCAGGGTTAGTGTTAGGGTTATGGTTGGGGTTTAGGATTAGGGTTAGGGTTAGTTTTGGGTTAGGGTTTAGGGTTAACTTTATGGTTAGGGTTGGTGTTGGGGTTAGGGGTTAGGTTTGGGGTCAGAGTCAGGGTCCGGGTTTGGGGTTAGGGTTAGCGTTAGGGTTAGCGTTAACATTTGGGTTGGGGTTAGGCTTAGAGTTGGGGTTAGTGTTAGGATTGGGGTTATGGGTTAGGGGTTGAGGTTACGGTTAGGGGGTTAGGGATAGGGTTATGGTTAGGGTTAGGGTTGGGGTTGGGGTTAGGGTTGGTATGTGGGTTAGGGTTGGGATTGGTTTTAGGGTTAGGGTTGGGATTGGGGTTGGGATTAGGGTTGGGGTTGGGGTTAGGTTAAGGGTTCCAGTTGGGGTTGGTGTTAGGGTTGGGTTTAGGGTTAGGGTTGGGGTTGGGGTTAGGTTTAGGGTTGGGGTTTAGGGTTAGGGTTAGGGTTAAGGTTAGTGTTAGGTTTAGGGGTTAGCGTTACAGTTAGGGTTAGTGTTAGGGATAGGGTTAGGTTTAGGTTCAGGGTCAGGGTCAGGGGTTAGGGTTTGGGTTAGGATTAGTGTTACGTTTTGGGGTTTAGGGTTGGCGTTAGGGTTAGGGGTTAGGTTAGGTTAGGGATAGGGTTAGGGTTACGGTTATTATTAGTGTTACGTTTTGGGGTTTAGGGTTAGAAGTTAGGGTTAGGGTTAGGGTATAGGGTTAGTGTTAGGGTTAGGGTTAGGGTTAGGGATTAGGGTTAGGGTTAGGGGTTGGGTTTATGGTTTGGGTTAGGATTAGGGTTAGGGCTGGGGTTAGGGTTAGTTTTAGGGTTAGTGTTGGTGTTAGGGGTCAGGGTCAGGGTCAGGGGTTGGGGTTAGGGTTGGTGTTAGGGTCAGGGGTCAGGGTTTAGGGTTAGGGTTAGCATTACATTTAGCGTTAGGATTGGTGTTATGCATAGGGTTATGTGGTAGGGTTGGTGTTAGGGTTAGGGTTAGGGGTTTAGTGTTGGGGTTAGGGTTGGGGTTTAGGGTTGGGGTTACTGTTAGGGTTAGGGTTGGGGTTAGGGTCACGGTCAGGGTCAGGGTCAGAGTCAGGGTCAGGGTTTAGGGTTAGTTTTAGCGTTAGGGTTAGCGTTAGGGTTGGGGTTTGGGGTTAGGGTTAGGTTTGCTTGGTGGTAAGTGTTAGGGTTAGGTTAGGGAAAGAGTTTGGGCTTAGGATATGTGTTAGGGTTAAGTTATGGTTGGGGTTAGAGTTAAGCCTGGGGCTGGGGTTAGAGTAGGTTTAAGTAGGGTTGCCGTTGGGGTTATGTTAAGGGTTAAGGTTTGCGTTACTATTATGTTTATTGTGATGGGGGTTATGTTTAAGGTTATGGTTAGAATAGGGGTTAGGGCTATGGTTAGGGGTAGGTTTAGGGGTTGTGGTTAGTGTTAGGGTTATGGTTAGTGTTAGGGTTGGTTAGGGTTAGGGTAAGGGTTAGTGTTTAGTGTTAGGGTTAGGGTTAGTTTTATGGTTTAGGGGTTTAGGGATAGTGTTATGGTTATGGGTTGGGACAGTGGTGTATGTGGGTTTAGGGGTTGTGGTTAGGGTAGGGATAAGGTTACGATTGGGTTAGGGGTAAGGGTAGAGGTAGGGTTAGGGTTAGTTGGGGTTGGGGTTTTGGTTGGGGTGGGGGTTAGGTTTGGGTTTAGGGGTTAGGGGTTAGGGATAGGATTAGGTGTTAGGGGTTAGGTTTAGGGTTGGGGTTGGGGTTAGAGTTTGGGGTTAGGGTTAGTGTTAGGGTTAGGGGTTAGGGTTAGGGTCAGGGTCAGGGTCAGGGTCAGGTAGAGTCTGGGTGAGGGTTTAGGGTTAAGTTTAGCGTTATGGTTAGCGTTAGGGTTGGGGTTAGGGTTAGCTTAGGGGTTAGTGTTAGGGTTGAGGTTAGGGTTAGGGTTAAGGGTTACGGTTGGTGTTAGGGTTAGGTTAGGGTTAGGATTGGGGTTAGGGTTAGGGTTGGGGTTAGGGATTCAGGTTGGGGTTAGGGATTGGGGTTATTTAGGGTTAGGGTTTGGGTTAGGGTTGGTGTTAGGTTTTGGGGTTTAGGGATAAGGTTAGGGTTAGGGGTTAGGTTTGGGGGTTTTGGTTGGGGTTAGGGTTAGGGGTTAGGGGTTAGGGTTTGGGGTTGGGGTTAGGGTTTAGGGTTAGCGTTATTGTTGGGGTTGGTGTTGGGGTTAGGGTTGGGGGTTGGGTTTGGGATTGGGGCTGGGGTTTGGGGTTAGCATTCGGGTTGGGGTAGGTGTTAGGGTTAGGGTTGGGATTAGGGTCAGGGTCAGGGGTCAGGGGTTTATGGTTAGGGTTAGCGCTAGCATTAGGATTAGCGTTAGAGTTAGGGTTAGGCTTAGGATTAGGTGTTGGGTTTGAGTGTTCGGGTTAGTGTTGGGGGTTAGGGTTAGGATAAGTGTTGAGGGGTTTGGGGTTAGGCTTAGGCTTAGGATTGGGGTTGGGGTTAGGGTTGGGGTTGGGGTTAGGGTTGGGATTCAGGTTCGGTTTAGGGTTGGGATTGTGGTTCTGGTTAGGGTTGGGGTTGGGATTAGGGTTTGGGTTGGTGTTAGGGTTAGGGTTAATGTTAGCGTTGGGGTTGGGGTTAGGGTTGGGGTTGGGTTTAGGGTTCGGGTTGAGGTTGGGGTTTAGGGTTAGGGTTGGGGTTAGGGGTTAGGGTTATTGTTTAGGGTTGGGGTTTAGGGGTGTTAGCGGTTGGGTTAGGTTTAGGTTTTTGGTTCAGGTTAGGGTTAGGGTTAGGGTTTGGGGGTTTGGGTTAGGGTTAGGGGTTAGGGTTAGGGGTTTGGGTTGGGGTTAGGGTTAGGGTTAGGGGTTAGGGTTAGGGGTTAGGGTTAGGGTTAGGGTTAGGGTTAGGTTACGGTTAGGGTTAGGATTGGGGTTAGGGGTTTGGGGTTGGGGTTGGGGTTAGGATTAGGGTTGGTTTAGGGTTGGGGTTTGGGTTAGGGTTAGGTTAGGGTTGGTTTTAGGTTTAGGGTTAGGGTTAGGGTTAGGTTTGGTCGAGTTAGTGTTTGGGTTACAGTTTGGGGTTAGGGTTAGGGTAGGGTTAGTGTTAGGGTTTAGGGTTAGGGTTAGGGTTTTGGTTAGGGGTTAGGGTTGGGGTTTGGTTTACGGTTAGGTTTTATGATTAGGATTAGTGTTAGGGTTATGGTTCGGACTAGGGATAGGTTTGGGGGTGGGGCTAGTGCCAGGGCTGGGATAGGACTAGGGCTGGGGCTGGGTTAAGGTTAGTGTTTAGTGTTATGGTTGGGGTTAGGTAAAGGGTATGAATAGGGTTGGGGGTTGGGTTTAGGGTTAGGAATAGTGTTGGGGTTAAGGTTAGGGTTAGGGATTAGGGTTAGGGTTAGGGTTGGGGTTTGGGGTTAGGGTTAGGGAAAGAGTTTGGGCTTAGGATATGTGTTCAGGTTAAAGGTATGGTTGGGGTTCGGGGTTAGGCCTAGGGCTGGTGTTGGGGTAGGTTTGGGGTAGGGTTGGCGTTGGGCTTAGGTTTAGGGTTAAGGTTAGCGTTACTATTAGGTTTATTGTTATAGAGGGTTAGGTTTATGCTTATGGTTAGAATAGGGTTAAGGCTGGGGTTAGGGGTAGGTTTAGGGGTTGTGAGCTAGTGTTAGGGTTAGGGTGAGTGTTAGGGTTGGGTTACGGTTAGGGTTAGGGTTAGGGTTAGGGTTGGTGTTAGGGTTAGGGTTAGGGTTAAGTTAGGGATAGGGTTAGGGTTAGCGTTAGGGTTAGCATTACTCTTAGGTTTAGGGTTAGAAGGTTTAGGGTTAGGATTAGGGATAGGGTTACGGTTAGGATAGGGGTTAGGATTAGGGTTAGGGTTAGAGTTTGGGTTAGGGTTAGGGTTGGGGTTGGGGTTAGGGTTGGGGGTTGGGGTTAGGTTGGGATTGGGGTTGGTGTTAGTGTTGGGATTGTGGTTGGGGTTGGGTTGGTGTTGGTGTTGGGGTTCGGGTTGGGGGTGGTTTGGGTTTGGGGTTTGGTTTGGGGGTAGGGTAGGGTTGGGGTTGGGGTTAGGGTTGGGGTTGGGGTTAGGGTTAGGTTTAGGGTTGCTGTTAGGGTTAGGCTTGGGGTTGGGGTTTGGTTTGGGGTTAGGGTTGGGGTTGGGGTTAGGGCTGGGTTAGTTTTAGGGTTTAGGTTTGGCGTTACGGTTGGGGGTTATTGTTAGGTTTAGGGTTAGGATTAGGGTCAGGGTCAGGGTCTGGGTTTAGGGTTAGGGTTAGCATTAGCGTTAGGATTCGGGTTAGGTTTAGGTTTGGGGTTGGGGTTAGGGTTAGGTTTAGGGTTAAGTTTAGTGTTACTATTAGGTTTATTGTTATAGGTGGGTTAGGGTTAGGGTTAGGGTTAGGGTTGGTGTTAGGGTTAGGGTTTGGTTTAGGTTCAGGGTTAGGGTTAGGTTTAGGTTAGGTTTAGGTTTGGGTTAGGGTTGGGGTTTTGGTTGGGGTTAGGGATAGGGTTAGCGGTTGGGGGTTAGTGTTATCTTTGGGGTTTAGGGTCAGGGGTTAGGGTTAGGGTTAGGTTGGGGTTAGGATTACGGTTGGGGTTAGGTTTGGGGTTGGGGTTTGGGTTAACGTTATGGTTAGGGTTGGTGTTGGGTCAGGGTCAGGGTTTGGGTTAGGGTTAGCATTGGGGTTAGCGTTACGTTTGGGTTAGTGTTAGGGTTAGGGTTAGGGTTACTGTGAGGGTTAGGGTTAGGGGTTAGGGTTAGGTTACGCCTAGGGGTTAGGGATAGGGTTAGGGTTAGGGTTAGAGTTGGGGTTGGGGTTAGGGTTGGTGTTTGGGTTGGGGTTGGGATTGGGTTTGGTGTTAGGGTTGGGATTGGGGTGGGATTATGGTTGGGGTTGGGGTTAGGGTAAGGGTTCGGGTTCAGGTTCGGGTTAGGGTTAGGGGGTTGGGGTTAGGTTTGGGGTTGGTGTTGGGGCTAGGTTTAGGGTTGGGGTTTTGGTTAGGGTTAGGGTTGGTTTTAGATTTAGGGTTGGGGTTAGGTTTAGGGGTTAGGGTTTGTGTTTTGTTTTGGGGTTAGGGTTAAGGTTGGGTTAGTGTTGTTGTTAGGGTTAGGGGTTTTGGTTAGGGTTGGGGTTAGGGTTGGGGTTTGGTTTACGGTTCGGATTAGGTTTAGGATTAATGTTAGGGTTATGGTTCGGGCTAGGGATAGGTTTAGGATTGGGGCTAGGGCTGGGGCTGGGGCTGGGAGCTGGGGTTAGGGTTGGTGTTTGGTGTTATGGTTGGGGTTAGAGTAAAGGGTATGGATAGGGTTGGGGGTTAGGATTAGGGTTAGGAATAGTGTTGGGGTAAGGTTAAGGATAGGGATTATGGCTAGGGTTGGGGTTAGGGTTTAGGGTTGGGGTTAGCGAAGAGTTTAGTCTTGGGATATGTGTTGGGGTTAAAGTTATGGTTAGCATTCGAGTTATGCCTGGGGCTGGGATTACGGTAAGTTTGGGTTAAGGTTGACGTTAGGCTTGGGTTTGGGTTTAAGGTTACCGTTACTATTGGGTTTATTGTCATGGGGTTAGGTTTTTGCTTATGGTTAGAATAGGGTTAGGGCTAGGGTTGGGGTAGGTTTAGGGGTTGTGGTTAGTGTTAGGGTTAGGGTTTGTGTTAGGGTTGTGTTAGGGTTAGGTTGGGGTTAGGGTTGGTGTTGGGGTTGGGGTTAGGGGTTAAGTTAGGGATAGGGTTGGGGTTGGGATTAGGGTTTAGGGCTGGGGTTAGGGATAATGTTGGGGTTAGCATTACTCTTAGGTTTAGAGTTAGAAGGGGGTTTGGGGTTGGGGTTAGGGTTGGGGTTACGGTTGGGTTAGGTTTGGGGTTAGGATTAGGGTTAGGGTTGGGGTTGGGGTTAGGGTTGGGGGGGTTGGGGTTAGTTTGGGATTGGGTTTGGGGTTAGGGTTGGGATTGTGTTGGGGTTAGGGTTGGTGTTGGGGTTAGGGTTCGGGTAGGGGTTAGGGTTAGGTTTAGGGTTAGGGTTGGGGTTAGGGTTAGGGTTGGGGGTTCGGGTTAGGGGTTGGGGTTGTGGTTCGGGTTAGGTTTAGGGTTGCTGTTAAGGGTTAGGGGTTAGGCTTAGGCTTAGGGTTAGGGTTTGGTTTAGGGTTAGGGTTGGGGTTAGGGTTTGGGTTAAGGTTTAGCATTGCGGTTGGGGTTAGTGTTGGGTTTGAGGGTTAGGATTAGGGTCAGGGTCAGGGTTTAGGGTTTAGGGTTAGCTTTGGGGTTAGCGTTAGTGTTGGGCTTAGGGTTAGGTTTAGGTTTAGGTTGGGGTTAGGGTTACTCTTGGGTTTGGTATTAGGGTTAGGGTTGGGGTTAGGGTTGGGGTTGGGGTTGGTGTTAGGGTTGGGGTTGGGTTTGGGGGATAGGCTTAGGTTTGGGGTTTAGGGATAGGGTTACGGTTGGGGTTAGGTTGGGGTTAGGGTTGGGGTTAGGTTTAGGGTTTAGGGTTAGGGTTAGGGAAAGGTTTAGGCTTAGGATATGTGTTAGGTTTAAAGTTAGGGTTAGGGTTAGGGTTAGGCCTGGGCTAGGGTTAGGGTAGGTTTAGGTTAGGGTTGGCGTTGGGGTTGGGTTTAGGGTTAAGGTGGCGTTACTATTATTTTTATTGTTATAGATGGTAAGGTTTAGGGTTATGGTTAGAGTGGGATAGGGCTAGGGTTAGGGGTAGGTTTAGGGGTTGTGGTTAAGGTTAGGGTTAGGGTTGGTGTTAGGGTTAGGGTTAGTGTTTGGGTTGGGTTGGGGTTAAGGTAAGGGTTCGTGTTTACTGTTAGGGTTAGGGTTAGTGTTATGGTTTAGTGTTTAGGGATAGGGTTATGGTTATGGGTAGGGGTAGTGGTGCAGGTAGGTATGGGGTTTTGGTTTGGGATAGGGATAAGGTTATGGTTGTGTTAGGGGTAGGGGTAGAGGTAGGATTAGGGTTAGGTTTAGATGAGTTAGGGTTAGGGATAGGGTTAGCGGTTGGGGTTAGGAGGGTTAAGGTTGGGGTTTGGTTAGGGTTAGGATTAGGTTTAGTGTTAGGGCTAGGGTTTGAGTTGGGGTTAGGGCTTGGGTTTGGGGTGTGGGTTTAGGGGTTAGGGTTATGGTTAGGGATAAGCATAGGGGTAGGGTTAAAGCTATGTGTGGGTTAGGGTTAGGGTTAGGGAGTTGGGTTAGGGTTATGTTTAGGGTTTACGTTTAGGGTTACGGTTTAGTGTTGGGGTTATGGTTAAGGGGTTAGGGTTAGGGGTTGGGGTTAGGGGGTTAGGGGTTTGGGGTTGGGTTGGTGGTTGGGATTGGGTTTAGGATTAGGGTTGGGGTAGGGGTTAGGGTTAGGGTTGGGGTTGGGGTTAGGGTCAGGGTCGGGGTCAGGGTTTAGGGTTAGGGATAGCGTTAGGGTTACCGTAGTGTTAGGGTTAGGTTTAGGGTTAGGGTTATGGGTTAGGGGTTAGTGTTAGGGTTAGGGTTGGGGTTGGGGTGTTAGGGTTGGGTTAGGGGGTTAGGGTTAGGCTTAGCGTTGGCGTGGGGTTTGGGGTGGGGTTAGGGTTGGGGGTTGGGGTTGGGTTTGGGTTTGGGGTTGGGGTTAGGGTTAGGGTTGGGGGTTGGGGTTGTGGGTTAGGGTTGGGGTTAGGGTTAGGGTTGGGGTTTGGTTTGGGGTTAGGGTTAGGGGTTAGGGATAGGGTTAGGGTTTAGGATTAGGGTTAGGGTTAGGGTTTAGGTTTAGCGTTACGGTTGGGGTTAGGGTTTGGTTTGGGGGTTGGGTTTGGGGTTTGGGTTAGGGTTACTGTTAGGGGTTATGTTTTGGGCTAGGGATAGGTTTAGGGTGGGGCTAGTGCTGGGGCTGGGATAGGGCTATGGCTGGGGCTGGGGTTGGGGTCATTGTTTAGTGTTATGTAGGGATAGAGTTAAGGGTAGGGATAGGGTTAGGGGTTAGGGTTAGGGGTTAGGGTTAGTGTTGATGGTTGGGGTTGGTGAAGAGTTTAAGTTTAGGATATTGTGTTAGTGTTAAGGTTAGGGTTAGGGTTAGGGAGTTAGGCCTTGGGCTAGGGTTAGGGTTAGGTTTAGCGTAGGGTTGGCATTGGGTTAGGGTTTAGTGTTGGGTTAGCGTTACTATTAGGTTTTTTTTTTATAGGGTTTAAGTTAAGGGTTATGGTTAGAATAGGGTTACGGCTAGGGTTAGGGGTAGGTTTAGGGGTTGTGGTTAGTGTTGGGGTTGGGGTTACGGTTAGGGTTGGAGGGTTGGTGGGGTTGTGTTAGTGTTAGGGTTAGGGTTAGTGTTATGGTTTATGGTTTAGGGATAGGGTTATGTTTATGGGTAGGGGTAGTGGTGCAGGTAGGTTTAGGGGTTGTGGTTGGGTTAGGGATAAGGTTACGTTTGGGTTAGGGGTAGGGGTAGGGGTTGGGGTTAGGGTTAGGTTTAGATGAGTTAGGGTTATGGTTAGGGTTAGTGGTTAGGGTTAGGGTTTGGGTTTAGGGTTAGTGTTTAGTGTTAGGGTTGGGGTTAGTGTTTAATGTTAGGTCTAGGGTTTGAGTTAGGGTTAGGTGTTAGGGTTAGGTGTAGGTTTTAGGGGTTGGGGTTGGGGTTAAGGATAGGGATAGGGGTAGGATTAAAGCTATGTGTGGGTTAGGGGTTAGGGTTGGGGTTAGGGTCAGTGTTAGGGTTGGGTTGGGGTTAAGGTTAGTGTTAGGGTTAGCGGTTAGGGTTAGGGTTAGGGTTAGGGGTTAGGGTTAGGGTTAGGGTTAGGGGTTAGGGTTAGTGTTAGGGGTTAGGGTTGGGGTTAGGGTTAGGGGTTAGGGTTAGGGGTAGGGATAGTGCTAGGGTTAGGGGGTTAGTGCTAAGGTTGGGCTAGGGCTAGCGCTTTAGGGTTGGGGTTAGTGTTTAGGGTTAGGGTTAGGGTTAGGCTTTGGGGTTGGGGTTGGTGTTTTTTTTTTGGGATTAGGGTTATGGTTTAGTTTGGTTTGGGTTTGGGGTTAGGGTTAGTGTTGGTGTTAGTGTTAGGGTTGGGGTTAGGGTTAGGGTTAGGTTTAGAGTTTGGATAGGTTCATGGTTAGGGTTTGGGTTGGGACTATGGTAAGGGTTAGGGTTAGCGTTAGTGTTAGGGTTGGTTAGGGTTAGATTTGGGGGTTAGGGTTAGGATAGTGTTAGAGTTGGGGTTAGGGTTAGGGGGTAGGGGTAGGGGTAGGATTAGGGGTTGAGTGTGTAGTGTTAGGGTTGGGGTTGGGTTTGGGTTTGGGTTGGGGTTGGGTTTGGGGCTAGTGCTAGGGCTGGGGTTTTGAGGCTGGGGCTATGTCTGGGGTTGGGTCTAGGACTGGGGGTTGGTGTTGGGGTAGGGGGTAAGTGTGGGATTAGGGGTTGAGGTTAGTGTTAGGGGTTAGGGTTAGGGTTGGGTTGGGGTTGGGGTTAGGTTTGGGATTAGGGTTAGTGGTTTAGGGTTAGTGTTAGGTTTGGGGTTAGGGCTAGTTTCAGGGTTAAGGTTACTGTTAGGGTTTTATGGTTTAGGGTTAGCGTTAAAGCTAGGGTTAGTTATAGGAGCAACGGGGGCTAGTGCTAGGGCTGGGACTGCGGCTGGGGCAAGGTTGGGGTTAGTGTTTAGGGTTGGGTGTTAGGTTTGGGTTTTGGATTTTGGGTTGGTGTGGTTTTAGGGGTAGGGTTGAGGGTTGGTGTTGGGTTTTGGGGTTTAGGTTAGGTTAGGGTAGGTTTAGGGCTGGGGATAGGGTTACCGCTAGGGTTAGGGGTTAGGATTGGGGGTTAGGGTTACGGGCGGAAGGGGGTAGGAGTAGGGAAGGTGTATGGCTTGGGGTTGGGGTTGAGGTTTGGGTTAGGGTTGGGTTTGGGTTTAGGGTTTATGGTTGAGGGTTAGGGTGGGTTAGGGCTAGGGATAGGGTTAGGGCTATGGCTGGTGCTGGGGCTAATGTTGGGGCTTAGGGTTAGGGTTAGTGTTAGGGGTTATAGTCAGCGGTAGGGGTGGGGTTTGTGTTTGTGTTAGGGTTATCTTTAGGGTTAGGGTTAGGGATTAGGGTTTAGGGTTAGGGTTAGGGTTACGGCTGAGGATTAGGGCTAGGGATAGGGTTAGGGCTGGGGCCCAGTGCTCGTGTTGGGAGCTGCAGGGCTGGGGCTAGGGTAAGGGTTAGGATTAGGGTTTAGGGGTTTGGGGTTGGGGTTAGGGTTAGGATTGGGAGCTATGGCTGGGGCTGGGGCTGAGGTTGGGTTTGGGTTAAGGTTGGGTTTGGGGGGTTAGGGTAGGGTTGGGTTTAGGGTTGGGGTTGGGGTTAGGTTGGGGTTAGCGTTACTGTTAGGTTAGGGTGAAGAGGTTTAGATTTGGGGTTAGGTTTTAGCATTAGGGGCTCGGTTGGGGTTAGGTGTTAAGGTTACAGGTAGGGGTAGGGGTGAGGGGTAGGGGAAGGGGTATGGGTTGGGGTTGGGTTTGGGGTTAGTGTTAGGGTTGGGTTGGTGTTAGGGTTACATTAAGGCTGGGGTTTAGGGTTTATGGTTATGGTTGGGTTTGGGTTTAGAGCTAGGGATAGTGTTAGGTCAGGGGTAGAGAGCTAGGGCTGGGGTTGGGGTTGGGGTTGGGGTTAGGAGTTTGGTTTAGGGTTAGGGTTGGGGTTAGGGTTAGGGTTGGGGTTAGGGTTAGGGTTAGTGCTGGGGCTGGGGGCTACAGCTAGGGCTAGGGGTTGGTGCTAGGGGCTGGGGCTACAGCTAGGGCTGGGGTTGGGGGTGTGGGTTAGGGTTGGGCTTGAGGCTAGAGTTAGGGCTATGGCTGGGGTTGGGGCTGGGGCTGGTGCTGGGGCTAGGGCTGCAGCTGGGGCTGGGGTTCAGATGAGGGGTTAGCTTTAGGGTTGAGTGTTGGGGATAGGGCAGGGTTAGCTTTGGGGTTAGGGTTTAGGAGTTGGTGTTTGGGGTTAGGGTTAGGATTGGGGTTGGGGTTAGGGTTGCTCTTGGGGTTAAGAGTAAGGGTTAGGGTTAGGGTTATGGTTAGGGTTAGGGTTGGTGTTAGGGTGTAGGGTTAGCGTTAGGGTTAGGGGTTAGTGTTAGGTTAGCGTTGGGGTTGAGGGTCAGGGTCAGGATTTGGGGTTAGAGTTAGCATTGAGGATTAGTGTTATCGTTGGGGTTAGCGTTCCTGTTAGGGTTAGGGGTTAGGGGTTTGGATTAGTGTTAGGGTTAGGGATAGGGGTTGAGTGTTAGGGTTAGGGGTTAGTGTTAGGGTTAGGTTTGGGGGTTAGGGTTAGGGTTAGTGTTTGGTTTAGGGTTAAGGTTAGGGTTAGGGTTAGTGTTAGGTTTATGGTTTGGGCTATGGATAGTTTTAGGACTAGGGCTAGTGCTAGGGCTAGGGCTAGGGCTATTGCTAGGGCTAGGGTTGGGGTTAGTGTTTGAGTGTTATGGCTAGGGTTAGAGTTAAGGGTAGGGATAGGATTGGAGGGTTGGGGTTGGGGTTAGGGAGAGAGTTAGGGGTTAAGGTTAGGGTTGGGATTAGCGTTGGGTTAGGTTTAATGTTTAGAGTAGGTTTTAGTGGAAGAGTTTAGGGCTTAGGATGTGTCTTGGGGTTAAGGTTGGGGTTAGGGTTAGGGAGTTGGGCCTAGGGCTGGGTTGGGGTAGGGTTAGGGTCGGGTTGGCATTGGGATTAGGTTTAGGGTTAAGGTTAGCATTACTATTAGGTTTATTGTTATAGGGGGTTAGGTTTAGGGTTATGCTTAAAATAGGGTTAGGGCTGGGGTTAGGGGTGGGTTTAGTGGTTGTGGTTAGTGTTAGGGTTGGGGTTAGTGTTAGGGATGGGTTAGGGTTAGGGTAAGGGTTAGTGCTTAGTGTTGGGGTTAGGGTTAGGGCTATGGTTAGAGTATGGGGATAGGGTTATGGTTATGGGTAGGGGTAGTGGTCCATGTAGGTTTAGTCGTTGTGGTTAGTGTTAGGGATAAGGTTACGATTGGTTGGGGGTGGGGTAGACGTAGGGTTAGGTTTAGGGTTTAGACATGTTAGGGGTAGGTTTAGGGTTGGCGGTTGGGGTTAGAAGTTAATGTTAGGGTTAGTCTTTAGTGTTAGGGTTAGGGGGTTAGGGTTTGAGTGTTGGGGCTGGGGTTTGAGTTAGGGTTAGGTGTTAGGGGTTAGGTGTGGGTTTAGGGGTTAGGGTTAGGGATAGGGGTAAGAGTAGGGTTAAAGGTATGTGTGGATTAGGTTTGGGGTTAGCGGTTGGGGGTTAGAAGTTAGTGTTGGGGTTAGTCTTTAGTGTTGGGGTTAGGGTTGGGGTTTGAGTGTTAGGGCTGGGGTTTGAGTTAGGGTTAGGGGTTAGGGTTGGGTGTGTGGGTTTAGGGGTTAGGGTTAGGGTTAGGGATAGGGGGTAAGAGTAGGGTTAAGGTATGTGTGGATTAGGGTTAGGGTTAGGATTAGGGTTAGGGTTGTGTTGGGGTTAGGGTTGGGGGTAGGGTTAAGGTTAGGGTCAGGGTTTGGGGTTAGGGTTAGCGTTTGGGTTAGCATTATCGTTAGGGTTAGCGTTAGTGTTGGGGTTAGGGTTAGGGTTGGAGTAGAGAGTTAGGGGGTTAGGGTTAGGGTTAGGGTTTAGGGGTTAGGGCTAGGTTTAGGGTTAGGGTTGGTGTTAGGGTTAGGGTTAGGGTTGGGGTTAAGGTTGGGATTGGGGTTGGGGTGAGGTTGGGGTTTGGGTTCGTGTTGGGGTTGGGGGTTAGGGTTAGGGTTGGGGTTAGGGTTAGGGGTTAGGGTTGGGGGTTAGGGGTTAGGGTTGAGGTTGGGGTTAGGTTTGGGATTGGGTGGGCGGTGAGGATTGGGGTTTGGGTTCGGGTATGGGGGGTTGCGGTTGGGGTTAGGGTTAGGGTTGGTGTTAGGGTTAGGGTTAGGGTTAGGAATAGGGGTTAGGGTTAGGGTTAAGGGATAGGGTTTAGGTTTGGGGTTAGGGTTGGGGGTTGGGGTTAGGATTAGGGTTTAGGACTAGCTTTAAGGTTAGGGTTAGTGTTAGGGTTAGGTTTATGGTTAGGGTCAGGGTCAGGGGTCAGGGTTTAGGGTTAGAGTTAGCGTTGGGGTTAGCATTAGTGTTAGGGTTGGCGTTAGGGTTAGGGTTATGCGTTGGGGTTAGTGTTAGGGTTAGGATTATGGGTTAGGGTTAGGGTTAGGGTTAAGGGGTTAGGGGTTGGGGTTGTGGTAGGGGTGAGGGTTGGGGTTGGGGTTAGAGTTGGAATGGGGTTGTGGTTAGGGTTGGGGTTCGGTTAGGGTTAGGGTGGGGTTGGGGTTAGGGTTGAGTAGTTAGTGGGTTGGTTTTATGGTTAGGGTTGGGGTTGGGATTAGCGTTAGGGTTGGGGGTTGGGATTAGGGTTAGGATTGGGTGTTGGGGTTAGGGTTAGGGTTAGTGTTAGGTCTGGGGCTGGGGCTAGGGTTAGGCTGGGCTAGGGCTGAGGGTTACAGTTAGGATTGGATGAGTTTTAGGGTTAACGTTTGGGGTAGGGGTAGGGTTGGGTTGGGGTTAAGGTTAGGGTTAGGGGTAGGGGTAGGGTTGGGGTTAGGGTTTAGGGGAAGGGGTAGGGGTAGGGGTAGGGTTAAGACATATGTGGGTTGGGATTAGGGTTGGGGTTAGGGGTTCGGTTGGGGTTAGGTAGAGTTAGGGGTTGGGGTTGGGGGTTGGGTTTAGGGTTTAGGGTTAGGGTTAGCTTTGCTCTTGGGTTTAGGGTTAGGGTTTAGAGGTTTAGGGTTGGGGTTAGGGTTAGGATTGGTGAGTTTTAGGGTTAGATTTAGGGGTGGTGGTAGGGTTGGGTTAGGGTTAAGTTTAGGGTTAGGATAGGGTTAGGGTTCCGGGTTGGTGTTAGGGTTTAGGGTTGGGGTTGGGTGGGGTTCGGTTTAGGGTTTAGGGTTAGCATTAGGTTTAGGGTTTGTGTTTGGGCTTACGGTTAGGATTGGGTTCAAGTTCAGGATCAGGTTCAGGGTTTAGGGTTAGGGTTAGCTGTTGTGTTAGCATTAGCGTTAGGGTTAACATTTGGGTTAGGGTTTAGGGTCAGGGGTGTTGGGGTTAGTGTTAGGGTTAGGGTTGCCGGGTTAGGGTTAGGGTTAGGGGTTAGGGTTAAGGGTTAGGGTTGGGGTAGGGGGGGTTACTCTTGGGGTTGGTGTTACGGTTGGGATTGTGGTTGGGGTTAAAGTTGGGGTTGGGGTTAGGGGTTGGGGTTGGGATTAGGGTTAGGGTTGGGGTTAGGGTTAGGGTTGGGGGTTCGTGTTAGGTTTAGGGTTGAGGTTAGGATAGGGTTTGTTTAGGCTTAGGGTTGGTGTTAGGTTTAGGGTTAGGGTTAGGTTTAGGGGTTAGGTTTAGGGTTAGGGGGTTGGGTTAGGGTTAGGGTCAGGGTCAGGGTCAGGGTCAGGGTCAGGGTCAGGTCAGAGTCAGGGTCATGGTTTAGGAGTTGAGGTTTGGCGTTGGGTTTAAGGTTAGGGTTAGGGGTTAGGGATTAGGGTTAGTGTTAGGTTTAGGTTTAAGTTTAGGGTTAGGGGTGAGGGTTAGGGTTAGGTTAGGGCTAGGGTTGTTGTTGGGGTTCGGGTTGTGGTTGGGGTGTAGGTTTGGGGTTGGGGTTTAGGTTTAGGGTTAGGGTTAGGGTTAGTTTTGGGTTGGGGGTTAGGGTTAGTGTTAGGGTTAGGGTTAGGGTTTGTGGTTTAGAGTTGGGGTTAGGGTTGGGGTTAGGGTGGTTGGGGTTTAGGGTTGGGGTTGGGGTTAGGTTTATGTTTAGGGTTAGTTTTGGGGTTGGGGTTGGGGTTAGTGTTAGGGTTAGGGTTTATGGTTTAGGGTTAGGATTAGGGTTGGGGTTAGGGTTAGGGTTTGGGGTTAGGATTGGGGTTAGGTTTGGGGTTGGGGTTGGGGTTAGCGTTGGGTTTAGGGTTAGGGGTTAGTGTTAGGGTTTGGGGTTAGGGATAGGGTTAGGGTTAGGGTTGGGGTTAGGGGTTAGGGTTAGGGTTAGGTTTATTGTTGGAGTTGGGGTTATGGTTGGCATTGGGGTTGGGGTTAGTGTTGGGATTGTGGTTGGTTTTAGATTAGGGCTTTGGGTTTGGGTTAGGGTTAGGGTTACGGTTGGAGGTTGGGGGTTACGGTTCGGTTTGGGGTTACGTTTGGGATTGGGGTTGCGGTTGGGGTTGGTGTTGTGGTTGGGGTTAGGGGTTTGGGTTGGGGTTAGTGTTAGGTTTGGGGTTGGGGTTAAGGTTTGGGTTGGGGTTAGGGTTAGGGTTGGGGTTAGGGTTAGGTTTAGGGTTAAGATTTAAGGTTTAGGGTTAGGGGTAGGGGTGGGGGTAGGGGTAGGGGTATCTGTTGGGGTTTTGGGTTAGGGGTTAGGATTGGGTTAAGGTTAGTGAAAGGGTTGGAATTTGGCCCTAGCATTAGCCCTAACGCTAATGCTAATCCAAACCTAACCCTAACCATACCGTAACCTCAATCCCTAACCCTGCCTTAACCCTAGCCTAACCCTTTCCCAAATCCCTGATCCTAACCCTCCAATCTGGCCCTAAAGCACAGAGCCGTAACCCTAGCCCTAAAACTAACCATAGCACTAACCCAAAATCAAAATCTAACACTGAACCTAACCTAACCTACCTAACCCCTAGCCTAACCAGCGTAAACCTTAGCCTAACACTAACTCGTCTAAGCCTAAACATAACCCAGCCATGCCTCTGCCCCACCCTTAACCTAAATCTAGCAAACCTACCTCCACCTAACCTAACCTAAGCCTAACCCAACCCTACCCTACCTTAACGTTGGACCGAAACTCACCCAGCCTAACCTAATCCTGGTCTGGCCCAAGCTAACCTAGCCCTAGTCCTAGATCTAGCCTAGCACTAGCCCTAACCCTAACCTAGCCATAACACTAAACTCTAAACCCTAAACATAACCCTAACCCAAACCCAAAACTAGCCACAACCCTAAACCTACCCTTAAACTTAATACTTAACCTAGCCATAGGCCTTGCCCCTAGCCCAGCATTAACCTAACCTAACCATAACAGACCCTAACCCTAACCTAACACTTTCTAGGAACCCTATCTCTAACCAGAACTCTAACCCTAACCCTGAACACTAACCTAACCTAGAAGAAGCCGAAACCTGAACCTAACCCTAATGCTACAACCTAACTCTAACCTAACCGAGTCCTAAGCCGTAATCCTATCCTTAACCTAACCTATAAATCTAAATCTAACCCCAATACAATCTAACCCCCTAATCCAGCCTAACCCAACCATAACCAAACTTAACCTAATACTAACCCTTAACCTAATGCTAACTCTGCATAACTAACCTAAACCTAACCCCTACCATAACTTTAAGCCTCACCTAAGCCTAACCCTAATCTAACCTAAACCCTAGACCTACCATAACCTAATCTTAAAAACCAGCCTAACCTAACCTAACATAAACCAGACACTAGGACCTTATCCTCAAACCCAGCCTAAACCTAATCAGTAGCCCTACCACAGGAACCTCCTAACCCTAACCCTAACCTAACCTAATCCTATAATCCTAACCCCTAACCTAACCCCTAACCTAACACTAACCTATGACCAACCTAAACCTAACTCATAAACCTCTTCTGTCTAAACCAAGAGCAACGCTAGCTCTAACAGTAAACCTAACCTAAAACCAAACACACCTAACCTAACCTAACCCTAACCTAACCTAACCTAACCTAACCCTAAGTTAACCCTACACCCAACCTAATGCTAACACTAAACTCACTCTGGCTCTAACCTAACCTCAACCTAGTCCAGCTAACCATAGCCCCAACCCAAACCTAACCCCCAACCGTAACACATAACCCCCTAAAATATGAACCTAACCTAACCCTAACCTAATAACCTAACCCCAACCTAATAACCCTAACCCCAACCTCATAACCCTATTACCCCAAATCTCACCCTAAAACCCAACCCCAACCCTAACTCCTACCCTAGCCCTAACCTAACCTAACCCCAACCCAACTCTAAACCTAATCCACAAGCCGTAACCTTAACCCCAACCCCTAACCTAACCCTAACCCCCTAACCCTAGCACTAACCCTAACCTAAGCTAACCTAACTTTCCTAACCTAGAACCTCAAACCAAATCCCAATCTGACCCCTAACCCTAACCCTCACCTAACCCAACACAGTAAGCCTAACCTAACCTACCTAAACCCCTAACCTAGCCTAACCCTAACCCTAAAACTCCTTCTAACTAACCCTAAACCTAACATAGGTACCTAACTAACCTAACCCAATCCTAACCTAAGCCCAATCCTAACCTAGCCCAACCCAAAACCTAACCCCAACCACAATCCTAAACCTAACCTCCAAACCCAATACCAACCTAAACCTCAAGCCCAACCATACCCAACCCCTACCCTAACCCCTAAACATAACCCACCCCTAATCCTAACCTACTAACCCTAGCCTAACCCTAACCCTAACCCCCAAAACCTAACCCTAAGTACTAAGCCTAACGCTAATCACTAAGCCTAACACTAACCCTAGCCCTAAACCTAACACTGACCCTGAGCCTAACCATAACCTAACCCTAATACTAACCCTAACCCTAACATTTAACCTTAACACTAACCCCTATCTCAAGCATAGCCCTAACCTAACATCCTAACCCTAATCTAAATTCCTAAACCTATCACAAACCCCAGCCCTAACCCTAACATCAACCCTAACCCTAACCCAAACCCCAACTCCCAACCTAAACCCAACTTAACCTTAACCCTAACCACAACCCTAACACTAACCTATACCTAAGCCTAAACTTATCCCCAACCCTACTCCTAGCCCTAATCCTAACCTAACCCTAAGCCTACCCCAACCCAACCTGACTCTAGCCCTCAGGCCCTAACCTGGTAAACTAGCACTAACCCTAAACCCTTACCTAACTCCTAGCCCTAACCCTAACCCTAGCCTGGCAACCCTAACCCAAACACTAACCCTAACCTAACCCTAACCCCTAGAATTACCCTAACTCTAGCCCTAAACCCAACCCTAACTTGACCTAACCCTAACCCCCACCTTAACCCTAACCTAAGCCTAACCCCTAACCCTCAACCCTAACTCTAACCTAAACCTAACCCTAACCTAATTCTAACCCTAACTACTACCCTAACCATAAACCCAACCTAAATCCCAACCCTAATCCTAACCTCTAACCCTAACCCTAACCCCAACCTAGCCCCTAACCTACAGCCTAATCTTAACCCTAACCCTAACCTAACCTAACCCTAACCCCAACCTAAACCTAACCTAAACTCAAACTAATCCTAACCTAATCCTATCCCTAACACCTAACCCTAACACTAACCCTAACCCTAACCCTAAAGCTAACCCAACCCCTACAACCTAGCCCTAGCCCTAACCCTAACCTAACCTAACAACTTATCCTAACCCTAACCTAACCCCTACCCCCTAACCCTAACCCTAACCTCTAACTAACCCTAATCCTAACCCTAATCCCTAACCTAACCCTAACCCTATTCCTAAACCAACCTAACTCTAAGCCTAATCCTAGCCCTAACTCGTAACCTCTACAAACCTAACCTATTCCTAATTCTAACCACTAATCCTAACCCTAACTCCTAACACTAACCTAACTCTAGTCCTAACACTAACCTAAATATTTACCTAATCCTTAACATTTAAACTTAACCACTAACCCTAATCCCATTAATCCCAAACCTACCCTAAGCCTAACCCTAACCTTAGACCTTACCTAACTACCCTACTCCTAACGCTAAACTAAACTCACCAGCCTAACTCCTAACCTAAACTACCTAAACCTTTCCCACTACCTCATACCCTAGCCTAACCTCCAGCCTAAACCCTAGCCCCAAACCTATCCTAACCTAACCCTGCCTAACCACTCTAAACCCTAACTCTAACTAACTCACGACCTCCTAACCTAACACCTTACTCCTAACTTTAACGCCACAATAAACCCTAATCCTAATCCTAAACTCTAATCTTAACCCTAACCCTAACCCCTAGCACTAACCTAGTCTGGCCCCAACTTAGGCCTAATCCTATCCTTCCAACCTAACCTCAACCCTAACACTACCTAAACTAACCCTAACCCCAACCCTAACCCTATCCTAACTACAATCCCCAACTTTACCTATACCTTATCCTAACCTAACCCTAACCTTAACCTAACTCCTAACCCTAAACCTAGCCTAACATCTAACATTTACCCTACAACCTAAACCTTACACCTAACCTAACCCCTAGCCCTAACCCTAATCCTAACTCTAACCCTAACCTAACCTATTAACCTAACCCTAACCCTAACCCTAGCCTAATCCCCCCTAACCCTAACCCCAGCCCTAACCTAACCTAACCCACATCCTTAACTTTAACCCTAACCCATCCTAACCTAAACACTAACAATAACCCTAACCTCAAACCCTAACCTAATCCTAACCCCAATCCCAACCTTAACCTTAATCCCAGCCCCATCCTAACCCAACCCTAACCCCTAACCCTAACCTAACCATTAACACTACCCCAACCCTAACACTAAACTTCTTTTTCCCTATCCTAAATACCCCTACCCCTAACCTGCCTACTCTAACCCTAACCTCTAACCCAACCCTAACCCTATCCTAATCCTAACCCTAACCCTAACCTCTAACCCAATCTCTGCCTAACCCTAACCCTAACCTAGACTCTAAGTCTAGCCCCTAGCCTAGCCCTAGCCTAGCCCTAAATCTGTCTTCTAGCCTAACCTCTAACTTCTCTTAACCTAACCCCTAACCTAATTCTAACCCCAATCCCAACCTAACCCAACCACATATCACTAATCTTAATACGCCCAACCCCTAGCCCACCCCTAACCTAATACTAACCTTAAACCAACCAACCCTAACCTAACCCCAACCCTAAAACTTAACCCTAGCCTAACTCTAACCCTAACCCTACCCCAAGCCCTTACCCCTAAACCTATTCTTAACCACCCTAACCCTAACCCCTAACCCTAACCTAAGTACTAACCTAAACCTAACACTAACACTTAACCCAACCTAACCTCTAGCCCTATACCCTAAACCCTAGCCCTAACACCTAACCTAACACTAGCCTTAACCCTAACTCCTTAACCTAACCCCAATCCCTACCCTAATCTAACTTTCTATTCCCTAGCCCTAATCCCTAACCTGAACACTAGCCTAACCTAACCACTCTTACAACCTAGAGCCCCAGCCTAACCTAAACCCTAGCCTAACCTAAGCCTAGCCTAACCCACTAAACCTAACCTAAACCTAACACCAACCACTAACCTAAACCTAAAAAGAACCACAACCCCAGCCCCTAACCCTAACCCCAACCCTAAAACTAACCCTAACCTAACCTTAACCCACACAAACCCAATCCCAAACCTAACCCAAACCACAACCCTAACCTCAACCCTAACATAACCTAACCTAACCCCTAAACCTAATCCCTAACCTAACACCTCACTGTATCTCAACCTAACTCTAACCCTAACCCTGGCACTAACCTAACCCTAAACCTAAACCTAAGATACCTAACGCTAAACCTAGCAGCTCAACACTGAACCTAATGTAACCACAACCTAAACCTGACCTTGACCCTGACCATGACTCCTGACCTAACCCCTAAAGAACCTACTTACTAACTAACACCTAACCCTAAGCTAACCTAAACTCTAACACTAACCTAACCATAAACACTTGCCTAAAACCTAAACCCTTAACCTATCCTAACCATAGCCTAAATAACCCTTAGCCTAAGCCTAGCATAACCTAACCTAAGCCCTGGCCTAACCTAATCCCTGGAAGCCTAAACCTAACCTAACCACTAAACCTAACACTAAACCTAACTCCAGCCTAACCTAACCTAACTGGCCTAAAACTAGCCTAACCTAACATCTTTAACCCCAACTTTAATCCCAAGCCTAACTGACACAACCTAACTCCAACCTAACACAAATCCTAACCTAACCCTAACCCCAACCCTAATCCCTAACCCTAACCCTAACCCCAACCCTAACACTAACCCTAAACCCCTAAACCTAACAACCCTAACCGCAACCCTAACAACCAAAGTCTTAATTAACCAACCCCTAACCCTACACGTCATCTCAAACAGTGTAAACCCCTAACACTAACCCAAATCAAAACACCTAACCCTAACCCTAAACCTAACCTAACTGGTCTAACCCAAAGCTAAGAGTAAAGCTAACCCCAACACTACCCTAACCCTAACCCCCTAACTCTAACCTAACCCAAACCCTAACCCCCAAACCATAACACTAACTCCTAACCCTAACCCCAAACCTAAACCAAAACTTAACGCTAAACTGAACACCAACCCTAAACCTAACCCTAACCACAAACCTAACCCTAACCTCCACCCTAACCCTAACACTAACCCCAACCCCCCTAACCCAAACCTAACCTAAACCTAACCCTACTAAACTAATCCTAACCCTAACCCCCAACCCTAACACCTAACCCTAACCCCAACCTTAACGTAACCATAACCCTAACCCTAACTCTAAAACCATAACACTAACCCTAACCCTAATCCCTGCCCCTAACCCTAAACCTAACCCAAACCCAAACCAAACCCTAACCCAAACCTAACCCATAACCCTAAGCCTAAACCCTAACCCAAAAGCTAACCCTAAACTATTTCTAACCCTAAACCTAAGAGTAATGCTAAACTTAACCCTAACTCAAACTCTAACCCAACACCAACCCAACCCCTAACCCCAACCCTAACCCTAACCCCAACCCTAATCCTAACCCTAATCTTAACCCCAAACCTAACTCTTACTCCAACCCCAACCTTAAATCAAACCACACCCCAATGTTAATCCCCACCCCAAATCTAACCGTAACTCAACCCCAACCCCAAACCTAATCCAAACCCCAACCCAAACCTCCAACCCCCAACCCCACCCTAAACCTGAGAGTAACGCTGCTAACCTCAACCATAACCCCAACTCCTAACCCCTAACACTAACCCTAAACGTAACACTCAACCTAACCCCAACCCCTGGCTCCTAATAGTAAACCCAACCCTAACCCCCAACTTCAACCCAAACCCTAACCCTAACCTAAACCATAACACTAACCCTAACCCTAACACCTAAATCTAAACTTAACGCTAAATTAACAACAACCCAAACTCAACTCAACCCCAAACTAACCCCAACCTCCACCCCAACCCCTAACACTAACCCCAACCCCTAACCCTAACCCAACTGACTAATCCTAACCCCTAACCCCAAACCCCAACCCCCAACCCCTTACCCTAAACACCCTAACCATAACCCCAACCCCAACTCTAAAACCAACACTAACCCTAACCCTAACTTTGCCCTAACTTCTAAACCCCAACCAAAAACCTAAACCAAACTGCTAAACCCAACTCAACCCTAAATCAAATCTGAAATTATTTTGTAACTCTAAAGCTAAGAGTAATGCACCAACCAACTAAATGCAAACAACCTAACCCTAACCCAAACCCGTAAACCGAAACCTGAGAGTAACGCCAACACTAACCCAACCCAACCCCAACCCCAACCCACTAATCAACCTAAACCTAACACTAACTCCAACCCAACCCTAACCCCTAACACTGACTAGAGCACACAAACATACCATAGAAAGAGCAGGTGCCAAATTCTTCAGAATTCAGCTCTAGTCCTAGTCCTAAACCTTTTCTAGCCGGACCAACCAACCCTAACCCTAACCCTAAACCCTAAGTTTAAACTTAAACTTAATACCACACCTAACCTAATCCTAAGCCAACCCAACCCTAACCACAACCCTCCCAACTTGACCTCAACACTAACCCAACAGTAATCCTAACCTCAACTCCTAACCCTATCCTGTGTCCCAACCCTAAACCAAACCACAACGACAAGCCTAAACCAAACCCAATCCCAACCCACCTAACCTCAACTATAACCCCACCCCAACCCTAACCTTATTCTAACACTAACACTAATCACTAACCCAACCCTAACCCTAAAACCTATCCCCAACTCAATTAACATCAAGTTAAACCAACCTCAAACCAAATCCCAAATTCTAACCCTAGCCTGAACCCAACCCTAACCTTAACCTCAACCCATCTCTAACCCCAAATCCACAACCCCAACCCCAACTAACCCTAATCCCCAACCCCCAACCCTAACCCTAACTCTAACCCAATTCTAACCTTAATCCTAATCCCTAACCAAATCCCTAACTATACCCTAACCTTAACTCTAACCTTAAATTTAAACCCCAATCAACTTAACCCTAACCCTGCTCTAACTGTAAACCTAACCTAAGCTCAACTTAAACCTAACCCAACAGTAACACTAATCTCAACCCAGTCTCAACTCACCCAACACTAACACTGTTGTAATACTAACCAACACTCACATATGCTAACACTTAACTTTAACTTAACTCCAAACAACCCTAACCTTAAATCCTAACCCTAAACCTAACCTTCCTAACAACAACCCTAATGTTAACCTAACTACAACCTTAACCCCTAACCCCAACCCTAACCCTAACCCCCAACCCCAACCCTAATCCTAACTCAACCATAACCCCAACCCTTATCCCACCCCAACCCTAATCCTAACCTAAACAAAACCTAAACAATACCACACCCAACACTCACCCCAACCCCCAACCCTAACCCCTAACCCCTAACCCCAACCCCCAACCCTAACCCTAACCCCAGCCCGAACCCTAACCCTAACCCCTAACCTAATCTCAACTCCTAAATGTAAACCCAACCCAACCTTACCTGGTCTTAACTCTCACTATAACCCCTAACTCCTAACCCTAAACCTAACACAAACCCCAAACCCCAACCCCCAGACCTAACCCTAAACCTAACCCAAAACCCAAACCAAACCCAACCCTAAACCTAACCCTAACCCTAACCCCAACCCCAAACATCTTCTAACCCCAAACTAAGAGTAACGCTGCACCCAACCCCATACCTAGCCCCAACACCAACTCTATCCCCAACCCCAACCCTAATCCTAACCCCAATCCCAACCCCCAATCCTAATCCAACCATAACCTTAACCTTATCTCTAACTCCCAACTCCTAATCCTAACCCCAACAAAACCCTAAATCATACCACAATTCCAACACTACCCCAACCCCCAACCCTAACCCTAACCCTCCTAACCCCCCAACCCCAACTGTAACCCCAACCCTAACCCTAACCCTAAACCTAAATCTGAGAGCAACAGAGAACTCCTAAACATAACCCCTAACCCAACCTAACCCTAACCCTAACCCTAAAATTAACACTAACCTTAATCCTAATAACTAGCTCCTATCCCAAACCCTAACCCCAACCTTAACACCAACCATAACCCTAACTCAACCCCTAACCATAATCCCAAACCCAACCTGAACTCAACCACTCCTAACCCTAACTCAAAACTGTAATCCTAACCCCTAACCCAACCCCTAACACTAACTCAATCCTAACACTTAACCCTAACCCTAACCCACCCAACCTCAACCCTAACCATAACCATAACGTAACACTAATCCTAACCCTAACCCCTAAACCCCAATCCCCCAATCCAACCCTAACCCGTAGCACTAACCATAAACCCCAACCCTAACCCTAACTTAACCTCAATCCTAACACTAACCTTAATCCCTAACCAGTTCCTAACTCTCACTGAAACTAACACTATCGCTAACATTAATCCTATCACCCAAACCTATCCCTACTTAACTTAACCCAACCATAATACTAAACACTAACACTAACACTAGCCATTGTCTAGCCCTATCCATGTCGGGCCAACCTATCTCTAGCCTGAACCGTAACCCCAACCCTAATTCCAACCCTAAACCTAACCCTAAACCCCAACCCCAAAACTAACCCCAACAACAACCCTAACCCCAACCCTAATCCTAACCTAACCCTAACTCTCTACCAACCCCTAACCCAATCCCTAATCCTAACCACTAACTCCTAACCCTAACCCCCAACCCAAACCCTAACCCCTACCCAAATCCCAAACCCTAACCCCTACCCCAACCCCCTGACCTTAACACCAAACCCAAACTCAACGCCAACCCTACCGTAACCCAACCCCAACCCCAACCTCAGCATAGGCTCAACGCTAACCCTAAACCTATCCTTACCCCTAACACTACCAAGCCCAAGCTTTCCTCAACCTAACCCCAAACCTAACCCCCAAACCCAGCCCTAACTAACACTAAACCTAACCCTAACCCCTAACCAAATCCTAAACCTAACCTCAACCCCTAATACTAACACTAACCAAACCCCCGGACCCTAATCCTAAACCCTTCAACCCTAAACCTAAGAATAACGCTAACCAACAGTAACCCTAACCCTAACCCCTAACCCTAACTGTAAGCCCCAATCCTAACCCCAGCTAACCCCAACCCTAACCAGAAACCCTAACACCAACCCCAACCAGAAACCCTAACACTAACCCTAACCGTAACCCCAACCGTAACCCCCAACCTAATCAAAACCCCTAGCCTAGCCCTACTTGCTAACCCAAAAACTCTTCTAACCCTTAACCTAAAATTGCTTTAGGCTGCGACTGTCTTATGCTTCGTAACACTAGCAAAGCCACTGTTTCCTAACCTAAAGCCAAGCCTATCCCTAAAGCCTAACCGTAGTGTGACTCACGCCTAGCCATAACAGTAAACTTCTTCCTAACTCTAAACCTAGGAATAACGCTAAACCTAACCGTAGCCTAACCTAAGCTAAACCAAGCCCTAACCTAACCCTAACCTTAACAATAAACCTAATAATAATGTTTAACCTTAACCTAAAGCCTAACCCCAATGCAAAGCCTTACCCTGACTGTGCAGGCCATGACCTCATGCTGTTTGTGTTTGACTCATGAGCCTGCCACTGGCTTGCTCAGGCATATATCCTAAAGCCTAAGCTGTTTCTCTAACCCCTAAGCCTAAACACTAACCCTATTACTAACCATAATCCTATTTAACTTTAAACCTAACACTATCAATAACCTAACCTATCCCAGCATAGCTCTAACCTAAACATAACACTAGAAACACTCACCCTAACACTGGTCCTGCTCTAGCCTCTCCTATCCTAGCACATGTAGCCTGGTCCTAAACCTATCCCCTAGCCAGAATATAACCATAAAACTAACCTAACCTAATAGTAAGCCAAACCTAACCTAAACCTAACCTAACCTAACCTAAACCTAAGGTAACGCTAACCCTAACCTAAGCCTAACCTAATTCTGGCCTAACCAAAACCTAATCGGAGCCTAGCCTAACCAAGGCCTAACCTAACCTAACACTAACCTAAACATATTTAACATAAACTAGGTAACATAGCCTAACTAACCTAGCCTAGGCCTAACCTAGCCTAACACTAATAACACTCACCTTAGAGAAACCTAGGCCTAAACCTAGGCCAGCTGGCCTAGCTCCTGACCTAAGCCTATTAGAGCCTAACCTAGCCTAACACTAACCTAACCTAAAACATGACCTGACCCAATGACCTAGCAAACAAACCTATATAACAACCTAACCATAGCAACCTAAGCCTAACTTGCTAACCTAACCTAACCTATTAACACTAAACCTAACCTAGCCACAACCTAGCCTAACCTAACCTAGCCTAAACCTAAACCTAACCTAACCCTAATTCCTAACGAAACCCTAACACTAACACTAACCTAATCCTAATCCAAACCTAACCTAACATTGGTCTGAGGCCTAACTCCTAAATCTACTTTAAATTTTAACCTAAACACACTAGGAAACCTAACCATAACACTAAACACTAGAAATCCAACCCCCAGCCTAGACCTGTCCTGCCTAGCCCTGGCCTAGAACTGGCCCTAGTCCTAAACCTATCCCTAGTCAGAAACATAACCCCAACCTGGCCTAAGCCTAACCCTAAGCCAAACCTAAACCTAACCCTGACCTAAACCTAACTCTAAACAAAAAGCTTAATCCCTAACCCCAATGTCTAACCTTACACTTTATCTTGGAACCTAAATGTAACAGTAACACTAACACTAGCCTAAACTAACCTAACCCTAACCTAACATAACCTAGCAACCTTAACCTTAACCCTAACCCCTAACCCTAACCCTAACACCAACCCCACCCAACCCTAACACCAACCCTAACCCCAACCTGCTCTTGCCCCCAACCCCTAAAACTCTAACCACACCAACCCTACAGTGTTGAGCCCAACACTAATCCCTAACCCTAAGCCAAGCCTTAATCCTAGCCTAATCCTAACCTAACCTAAGCCACTAACCCTAATCTTAACAATAAACCTAATTGTAACGCTAACATTAACCCTAAACCAAACCCCAACGCCTAAACCTACCTAGCCGTACCCTAAAGCTAACCCCAGCCCTAGGCCTAACTCTAACCCTAACCCTAACTCTAACCCTAACACATATCCTAAGACTAAACTCTTTCCTAACCCTATCCATAAACCTTAACCCTAACCCTAATGCTAATCCCTAACCCTAACCTTAACCCTAACACAATCCCTAAACCTAACCCTAACCCTAACCTATCTCTACCCTTAACTCTAACCCTACCCATAACACTAAACACTAACCCTAACACTAACCCTAACCCTAACCCTAAACCCAACACTAACCCTAATTCAAACCCCAACCCTAAACCCAACCAAAATCCCAACCCTAACCCCAACCCTAAACCCTAACCCTAAACCTAACCCTAACCATAACTCCTAACATTAAGCCTAATCCTAACCGTAACGCTAACACAACCCCTAAACTTTACCCTAACCCTAACACTAACCCTAATGCTAATGCTAACCCTAACACTAATCCTAAACCTAAACCCTGACCCTGACTCTAACCCTAAACCTAACCCTAACACTAACCTTAACCCTAACGCTAACCCTAAACCCGAACCCTAAACCTAACCCTAAACCTAAACCTAAACGAAACCCTACCCCTAAACCTAACCCTAACCCTGACACCTAACAGTAACCCTAAACCTTAAACTCCTCTAACACTAAATCTAAGAGTAATGCTAACACTAACACTAAACGTAACCCTAAACCAAACCCGAACCCTAAACCTAACCCTAAAACAAACCCTAACCCTAAAGCTAAACCTAACCCTAACCCTAACCCCTAACCCTAACCATAATGCTAAATGTCTTTAATGCTAAACTAAGAGTAACGCTAACCCTAACCCTAACCCAAACCCAAACCAAACCCTAAACCTAACTCTAACCCTAACCTTAACCCTAAACCTAAGCCTAACACTAAACCTAACCCTAACCCTAAACCTAACATTAAAGAAACCCTAACCCTAACCCTAACTCCAAACACTAACCCTAAACCTCTTCTAACCCTAAAAGTAAGAGTAATGCTAACCCTAACCTGAACCCTAACCCTAACACTAAGCCAAACCCTAACCCTAACCCTAACCTCTAACCCTAACCCTAACCCTAAACCCTTAACCCTAAACCTAACCCTAACACAACCGTAAACTTAACCTGAACCAGAACCCTAACCCTAACCCACATATACCTTTAACCCTACCCCAACCCCTATCCCTAACCCAAACCTAACCCAACCCTACCCCTACTACTAACCCTAACCCTAACCTAAACCTTGACCCTGACCTGACCCTAACCCTAAACCTAACCCTAAAACTAACCTAACCATAATGCTAACCCTAAATCCTAACTCTAAACCTAACCCTAAACCTAACACTAACCCTAAACTAACCCTAACCCTAACCCTAAAACTAAGACTAAAGCTAACCCTAAACCTAACTCAAAACCAAAAACTAAACCTAACCATATAACAAACCCTAAACCTAAGCCTAAGCCTAACCCTAACCCTAAGCCTAACCACTAACACTAACCCTAAATGTCTTTTAACCCTAAACCTACGAGTAACGCTAACGCTAACCCTAACCCTAAACCAAGCCCTAAACCTAACCCTATAACAAACCCTCAACCTAAGCCTAAGCCTAACCCTAACCCTAACCCCTAACCCTAACCCTAACCCTAACCCAAACCACAACCCTAAACACTAACCCCAACCCTAAACCTAATCCTAACCCTAATCCTAACCCTAATCCTAACCCTAAACCTAACCAAACCCCTAACCCTAACCCTAACACTAACCTAACCCATAATCTTAACCCTAATCCTAACCCCAAACGCTAACCCTAACGCTAATGCTAACCCTAACGATAAACCTAACCCTAAACCCTGACCTAAACCTGACCCTAACCCTAACCTAACACACACTAACCTAACCTAATGCGAACACTTCAAAGAACTAACCACTAAACTTATTTGTAATTTTTGAAATATAAGCCTATCCTAACTCCAAACCTAAACTTAAACAAACCCTAGCCTAATCCTAACCTCAGCCCTTAACCCTAGCCTAACCTAGAATCTCTTCTAACACTAAACCTGCTGAGTGTAGAATCCTGAACCTAACCGTAAACCCAACCCTAACCCAAAACAATCCCCAACCCTAACCCATACCCTAACCTTATCCTAAACCAAACTGCAACCCTAAACCTAACCCTAACTCTAACCTAACACTAAACCCTTCTAACCTTAAACCAAAGAGTAACACTAACCTAGCCTAACCCTAAACTTAAACCTAACCATAACCTAAACCAAAACCTGCCCTAAAACCTAACCCTAACCCTAACCTAATCCCTAACCTAGCTAAAATGCAACCTCACCCTAACCCTAACCCCTAACCTACCTAAGTTTTACCCTAACCCTAAACCCCTAACTCTAAAGCTTAACCCTTTTACTCTAAAACAAACCTAAACCTAACCCTAACCTAATCACTGTCCCTAACCTGGCTATCCCTAGCCTATCACAGCCATAGCACTGTCCTTGTCCTAAACCATATTTGGCCGGAAGCATAACCCCTAAACCTAACCCTACCTTGCTTCCTAACCTAAATCTAGTCCTAATCCTAACCTAAATGCTAATACTAAATCTTGTTTGATACTAAATCAATCCTAAATTTCAACTTAATTCCTAACCTAATTCCCAACCCAAGCCTAATACTAATTAACCTAAGTTTAATTCTCTTCTACTTCCTAACTAACCTAGCCTAATTTTAACTATAATTCTAACATAGCCTATTAACCTAACCTACTACATGTTTTAATCCTAACCTAAAGCCTAACCTTAAAACTATTCTAACCTAACCTAACCTCACTTATCTCTTCACTTTAATCTCTAACTCCTAATGTAACACTAAATACTAACTCAACCATAGTCTGTGTTTATAGACATGGCCCAGCTCTTAGAACTAGCTCCTCAACAGTCACTATCTCTAGCTCCGAACCATAACCTAACACTAATCCAACCTAACCTAAAACCAAAGCCTAATCCTAATCTTAATGCTAACCCTAACACTAACCCAAATCCTAAGCCTAACCTAAAACTAACCCTAATCCACACCCCCAACACTAACCCTAACCCTAACACTAACCCCAATCCCTAACGCCAACCCCAACCAAACTCAACCACAATCCCAGACCTAACCTCAAACTCACCCTAAACCCAACCACAATCCCAACCCTAACCCAACCCCACCTCAACCCAACCCAACCTCAACCGTAAATGCAACCCCAACCCTAAATCTAACCATAACCATAATTCTAACCCTAACCCTAACCCCCTCCCACAACCCCAACCCAAACACAGCCAGAATCCCAACACCAACCCCAACCCCAATCTCAACCCTAACCCCAAATACAACCCTAAATGCAACCTGCAAACCCCAAACCTAACCCCTAACCCTAATCCTAACCCCTAACATTAACCCTAACACTAACCAAAACCCCTAACCCTAACACTAACCCTAACCCCTAATCCTAACCCCTAATCCTAATCCTAATTTAAACCTAATGCTAATGCTAAACCTAACCCTAACCTAACCCTAAAGCACAATGACAATCTTGACGCTGACGCTAACATTAACCTCAACCTAACACTAACCCACAACCCTAACACAGCCTAACACTTTACCTAACCCCTAACCTAACCCTAAACCTAAGTCTCAACCTAACCCCAACCTAAACCCTAACACTAAACAAACCCCTAACCTAAATTAGCCTAAACCTAACCCCTAACTAACCCTAACCTAACCGTAACCTAAACCTAAATCTCTTCTAACTCTTAACCTATGAGTAAAGGAAACCCTAACCTAACCCTAAACCAAACCTAAAACCAAACCCCAAACCCGAACTCCTAACCCCTAACCAAACTAACTAACCCTACCTAACCTAGCACTAACCTAAAACCATAGCTTAACCATAAATCTAACCCTAAACTTTCTAAATCTAAACTAAACTGAGTAACACTAACCCTAACCTAACCATAACCCAAAACCAAACCCCCTAAACCCAACCCTCACCCTAAACCAAACCCAGCCTAAACCTAAACCTAACCCTAACCTAACCAAAATAAAACCCCCAACCTAACACTAAACCCTTCTAACCCTTAACCTAAACCCAATCCCAACCCTAACCTAACCTAACCTAACCCTAACCGTAAACAACCTAACTCTAAACCTAATGTAACCCTAACCATTACCTAAACACTAATTCTAACACTAACCCTAACCCCAACCTAAACCTAGCTCTAGCCTAACCTAAGAAGCCTAACCTAAGCCTAACCTTAACCCTAACCCTATTCTTAACCTAAACCTAACAGTACCCTAACACTAACCCCAAAACACCTAACCCTAAACAAAACCAAGAATGCAAAGTTAACACTAACCCTACCACTAAACCTAACCCTAAACCTAACCTTAACTCTAACATTAACACCAACCCTAAACCTAAACCTAACCCAAACACTAAGCCTTCACACCAAACCTAACCCTAACCCCAACCTAACCCTAACCCAAAACCCAGCCTTAATTAATTTAAGCTATCCCTAACTAACCCCAATATTAACCGTAACCTAATCTAAGCCCAGCCTTTAACCCCAAGAGCCCAGCCCTTATTTAAACCATAAATTATAATAGCTCCAACCTAACCTTAATTTTAACCTAACCCTAACCCCAACGCCAACATAACTATCCTAGCCTAGCCTAACTCTACCCCTAACCTTAGCACTAAAACCTAAACTAACCTAACCACTTACCCCATTTTAACCTAAGCCCAAACCACCAACCCTTTCCGGAGCCTAATTTTAATTTTAACCCCAACCTAACACTAATTTTAACCTAAACCTAACCCCAAGACTAAACCTTCCCCAACCCTAACTCTAGAGTAACACTAACCCTAACACTAAACCAACCTAATCCTTGCCGAATCTTAACCTAACCATAACCTAACCCTAACCCTAAACCTAACTAACCTAACCTAACCCCTAACCTAAAAACCCAACCCTAACCCACCCCTAAGCCTAACCCCTAATCCTAAACCTCACCCTAACAAGAAATCAACCCAACCCCAACCCTACCCTAACCACAAACCCATAACCCAAACCCCTAAACCCAGCCCTAATCCTAGCAACCTAAACTAACCCCAACCCCAGCCTAAATTAAACCACAAATCAACCCTAACCCCAACCCCAGCCCTAACCCTAAACCTACCTTGGACCCCTAACCCTAAACCCAGCCCCAACCCTTCTTAACCTAACACACACCTAAGCCTGAAACACTAACCTAACTCCAACCTAAACTACCTAACCTAAAACTAAAGCCTAACACACTAACCCTAACATTAACCCCTAACACTATCCCTAACCCTACATAGCACCAACCCTACCTAACCTAACCCCAACCATAACACAACCCCAACCCCAGCCTAACCCTAAACCTAAACCTAACCTGGAGACCTAACCCTATGCCTAGCACTGGGCTCCTAACCTAAACTAACCTAACCCTAAACCTAACCCCTAACACTAACCTAACACTAAGCCTAACCCTACCCAAACCCTAACCCTAACCTAAAACTAAATACTAACCTAACATTTAACCCTAGCCCTATCCCTAACCTAACATAACACCAACCCTAAAACCTAACCCCAAACATAACCCTAACCCCAACCCCAACACTAACCTAACCCTAACCTTACTAACCTAACCTAAACCCTAACACCACCCTAACACCAACCCTAACCCTAACCTAATAACCTCTAACCTAACCCTACACCTACACAACCTAACTAATCAAGAGCCTAACCCAATACCTAACAATAACCTAACCCCTAGCCTAACACTAACCCTAACCCTAACCTAAACCTAACCTAATCCTAACCCCTAACACTAACCTAAACCTAAACACTAAACCTAACCCTAAACCTAATCACTAACATAACACTAAACCTAACCTAACCCTAACAAAATTAACACTAACACTAACCTAAACACTAAAACTAACCGTAACGATAACCTAAGCTAACCCCTAACTCTAACCTAATCACTAACCCTAACACTAGCCTAAATCTAAACTCCTAACAACACTAACCCCTAACCTAACCTGACTAGCCTAAACCCTAACCTAAGCCTAACACTAAACCTGTCAGCAAACCCCTAACCTAACCAAAACCTAACCCTAATCCTGTACCTAATCCTAAACCTAACCTCAACCTTAAACTATTACTAACACTAACCCTAACACCTAACCCTATCCCTACACTTAACTCTAACACTAACCATAACACTAAACATAACCCTAATCCTAGACCTAGCCTAGAGCCCCAGCCTAGCACTAACCCTAGTCCAGCCTGTCATCCTGGCCTGAAACATAAATCTGACACTACAACCTCAACCCTAACCTAAACCTAAAAATCTAAACCAACCCTAACCTTAACTCTAACCCCAACCAAAAGCCCTAACCCTAAACCCAACCTAAGACTAACCCCAACCCCAACCCTAAACACTAACCCTAACCTTAAACCCTAACACATAATCCCAACCACAATCCCAATCTAACCCCTAACCCTTAACCCAAACCCTAACCTAATCCTAAACCTAACTCCCTAACCTAACCCTAACCTCAAACTAACTAAAATTGACCCCAACCTAACCCTAACCCAAATATACTCCTAATCCTAACCCCAACCTAACCCTAACCCCTAACCTCAAACCTAAAACTAAACCCCAACCTCAACCTAACACAATCACTAAACCCAACCTAACCTAATCCTAAACCTGAACCCTTCTGCCCCACCCTAAAAGCCTAACCTAACCCTAAACCTAACCTAACCATAACCCCAACCTAACCCTTGCCTCTGCCCCAACCTAACCTATCCTAAAATCCTAACCTAAACCCTGACCCTAGCCTAACCATAGCCTCAACCATAGCCACCTAAACTTAACCATAATCCCAAACCCAACCTGAAACCAAACGCTTACCTAACCCCTAACCCAAACCCTAACCTAACCCCTAACCCTAACCTAAACCTAACCTAACTCCTAACCCTAACACTAACACTAACCCCACCTTAACACCAACCACCTAACCCTAACCTAAACTTAACCCTAAACCCCAACTCTTAAACCTATCCCTAACCCAAACCTAACCTAAACCAAACCCTAACCCTAAACTTTTAAACCTAAAAACCTAACTCCATAATCCCAAACCCAACCCCTCAAATCTCTTCTAACACTAAACCTCTGTGTAACCCTAATCCTAACCTAACTAATCCTAACCCTAACCTAACCCAAATTCTAACCCAACTATCCCCTAATTTAACATAACCTAACCCTAACCTAATCACTAAACCAAACCGTAATCTAACCCTAACCCTAACCTAACCTAACCCTAAACCTCTTCTAACACTAAACCTAATCCTAACACTAACCCTAACACCAACACTAACACTAAACTAGCATTAACCCTAAACCTAACCCTAACCCTACAAACTCTAACCCCAACAACTGCAACACTAGCCTACCCTAGCCCTAAACCAACCCTCACCCTAACCTGGCTCGACTAACCTAACTCCTAACTCCTAATTCCAAACCTAAGCCTAACCTAAAGTAACCTAGCAACAAAACCTAACCCTAATCCCCAACCTAACCCCAACCCCCAATCCCAACCCTAACTCTATCCCAACCCTAACCCCTAACCCCAACACTAACACTAACCCAAACCCTAACCCCTAACCCTGACCTTAACCTAAGAAAACCTAACTAACCTGGACCCGACCCTAATAAATAAACTAACCTAATCCTAATAAAGTAACCCTAAACCTAACGCTAACCTAACACTAATGCTAACCTAACTCTTTCCCCTAATCCTAACCTAAAAACCTAAAACCTAACCTAACTCCTAACATCTAAACTAACCTAACCTAACCCTAAACCCCTAAACCTAACCTAACCTAACACTAAACTAAACCAAAACCCCAAACCAAACCCTAACCCTTCTAACCTAAACTAACCCTAACCCTAAACCCAACCTAACCCTAACCCTAACACTAAACCCCTTTCTGACCCCAAACCTAAGTGTAACGATAACACTAAAACCTAACCTAACCTAACCAGAAACATTATCCCTAAACCTAACCTAACCTAACCCTAATCCTAAACCAAACCCTAACCCTACCCTAACCCTAACCTAAAACCCTAACATTAACCATAACCGTAACCTATCCTAACCTAAACCGTAACCTCCAACTCTAAACTTAAGAGTAAACGCTAACCTTAACCCTAACCTAACTGTAACCCCTAACCCCTAACCTAACCATAACCACTAACCTTAACACAAACTCTAAACCCGAACTTACCCTAACCTAACCTAACCTAAACTCCTAACCCCAACCCTAACCTAAACCTAACCTAAACCTAAACCTCAGAGTAATGCTAACCTAACCCTAACCCTAAACCTAAACATCTTTAACCCTAAACCTAAGAGTAATGTTAACCCCTACCCAAACCCTAACCCCCATGGGCCTAACAGTAACCGTAAACCCTAACACCTAACCCTAATCCTAACCTACCCCTAACAATAAACCTAATACTAATGCTAACCTTAACCCTAATCCTAACCCCAACGACAACCTTTCTAACCGTATCCTAACCCTAACCCTAGACCTAGGCCTAACCCTAACTTTAACCCTAACAACATATCCCTAAGCCAAACTCTTCCCTAGCCCCTAACTGTAAACCCCAACCCTAACCCTAACCCTAATCACTAACCCTAACCATAACTAACAACACTATCCCCTAACCCCAACCCTAAACCCCAACCCTATCCTGACCCCTAACCTAACCTAACCATAACCATAACACTAAACACTAACCCTAACCCTAGCCCTAGCCCGAGACTCAAACCTAGCTCCTAGCACTAGCTCCTAGTCCTAAACATATCCGCAGCCCTAACCCTAACCCAAACCCAACCTTAAACCAAAACCCTAACCCCAAGCAAAAAACCAATCGTAACCCTAACCCCAACCCCAATCCTCAACCTAAACAACCTAACCCCTAACTTAACCCCTAACCTAACACTAACCAATAACCATAAACCCTAACCCAAACCCTAACACTCACCCAACACTAACCCCTGAATCTAACCTTAACCCAAGCCTAAACCTCTAACACCAACCCTCACTATTTTCGTAATCCTAACCCCAACCCTAACCTAACCCCTAATCTAACCCCTAATCTAACCCCAACCCTAACCCTGAGTCCTACGCCAACCCTAACCCTAACCCTAACTCCTAACCCTAACACTTATCCCTAACCCTAAACCTAACCCCCAACACTAATCCCGACCTGACCTAAATCTAACACTAACCTAAAACATTAAACACTTCTTCAACCCTAACTCCTAGCACTAGCCTTTAGTCTCAGCCTAAACCTAGCACTCTTAACCTAGTCCTAAAACTCCTATCCTTATCCTGCACTCTTAACCTAACCAGAACCCTAAACCTTAACCCTAACCCAAACCTGTGGCAAACCAAAACTTAATCTCTAACCCTAAACCAAAGTAAAACCCCTAACCCTTACCCTAATCCTAACCCCTAACCCAACCTAACCTAACCTAACCCTAAACACCTAACCCTATCCCCAAACCTAAACACTACCCTAATCCTAACCTAAACCTAACAATAAACCTAAACTAATCTAAAACCAAACCTAACCCTAATGCCAACCCCCAACAATAACCTAACCCCAAACCTAGGCAACCCTAACCCTAACCCAATCCCAACCCCTAACACATATCCTAAGTGTAACTCTTTCCTAACCTAACACTAAACCCAACCCTAAACCCAACCAAAATCCTAACCTTAACTAGAACCCAAATCTCAAACTTAACATTAACTCAAACCTAAGCACTAAACCCCAACCCTAAACCTATCCCCTGGCCTAACCCTAACCTGGATAACCCTAACACTAATCCTAACCTAACCCTAAGCAAAACCTAACCCCTAGCCTAAGCCAAACCTAAACTTAACCTAACCCAATCCCTAACCTAAACTAACCCAGGCCCTAACATAAACCTCAGCCTAACTGAAACCTAATCCACCTAAACCTAACTCCTTGTAACCCTAAAACCAACCTAGCCAAACTCTTAACCCTAACTCTAACCCTAAATCTAACCTAACCCTAAACCTAGCCTGAGTAACCTAACCCTGAACCTAATCCTAACCCTAACCTCTAAACCTAATCCCAAACCCTAACCCGAACCCTAACCCTAACCCTAAGCCAAACCATACCCTGAACCTAACCCCTAACCCTGAACCTCTTCTAACACTAAACCTAAGAGTAACACTAACCCTAACCCTAACCCCTAACCCTAACCAAGCCCTAAACCTAACCCAAACCTAACCCTAAACCAAACCACTAACCCTAAAGCTAACCTAACAATAACCCAAACAAAAACCCTAACCTAATCCTAACCTAACCACTAACCCTATCCTAAACCTAACCACTCCCTAACCTCTAACCCTAACTCCTAAACCCTAAACCTAAACCTAAAACTAACCCTAACCTAACCTAAAGAATAACGCTAACCCTAATCAGAACCCTAACCTAGGCTTCTAAACCTAAACCTAAGAGTAACCTAACCCTAACCTAAGATAACCCTAACCAAAACCCCTAACCCAAACCATAACCCTAAAACTTTTTAACCCTAAACCTAAGAGTAACCCTAACCCTAAACCTAACCCTAACCCTAACCCTAAACCCTAAACCCCAACCCTAACCCCAACACGAACCCAACTACATCAAACATAACCCCAAACCCTAACCCTAACACCAACCCCAACCCTAACCTAACCCCTGTAACCTTACACCAAACCTAACCCTAATCCCTACCCCAACCCTAACCTCAACCCCAAACTCTGTCCCCTAACCCTATCCCAACCGTAAACCCTAATCCCAACCCAAACCTAACAATAAACCTAATACTAATGCTAACCTAATCCTAAACCTAACCCCACCAACCTTCCCCAACCCAACCCTAACCCCTAACTCAGACCCAGCCCAACTTCAACCCTAACCCTAACTTAACCCTAACACATATCCTGGCAAATTTTCTTGCAGCCCTCAACCGTAACCCCCAACCCAAACTAATTTCAACCCTAACTCTTAACTCCTAACCTCATCCCAACCCAACCCCAACCCTAACCCTATCCCTCACCCAATCTAACTCTAACCATAACACCAAAACCAAGCCTAACCTCAGCCCCTAGTCCGAGACCTATCCCTAGCTAGCATAGCCTAGTCTAAAACATCCTAGCTAACCATACCTAACCCCTAACTCTAAGCAAACCTCTCAACCCAACCCTAAACCAAACCCTAAACCTCCCACCCACCCCAATTTAATTACAGAACCCAAAATTACTAATTTAACTAATCCCTAACTAAACCTTCTAGTAACTAATTCTAATTTAAGATTAATTCTAACTTTAACTTAATATACTTTAATATAATTTACCCAACCTAATCAACTTTCAACCTAATCTAAACTAATTTCTATACAACCTAACTTAACTTAATCTAACTTAACCACTTAACTCTAACTTTGGGTTTAATTAACTAACCCGAGTATCGCTAACTCTAACTCAAATAACCCCAACTTTAAATTCAAGACCCAACCCAATCAAAACAATTTGGATAACATTCAATCCTAACCTAACACTAACTCAACCAACCCTAACCAACCCCAACCAACTAATCTGAACTAACTAAGAGTAATTTAACTAACAATAACCAACCCAGGTAATGCTAACCCGGATCCTAACCCTAACCAACCCACTATCTATCCAATACCAACTAATCCAACTCACAACCAATCAAATCCCACCTAATAATAAACAAACGCAACACAACCCCACCCAACTCACATTAACTACTTGCAATTGAATTTTTAACTATGTAACTTTTAATCCTAACTCAATTTTTTAACTATAGATAGTTAAGATAAATTTTAGCTCTAACTGTAAATTAACTCAACACTAATCAGCAACTCTAACCCAACTAATAAAGCTAACATCAACCCTAAACTCCTAACCTAATCAAAACTCCTAACCCCCAACTAAAATCTTCTAACCTAATTTAACTCAATCCTAACTTAATTCCAATCTAACTAAAACCCTAACGAACCTAATTTGCAATCCCACCTCTAACCTGGGAACCCAAGAATAATACACCTAATCTAATCCTAATACCAAACTTAACTCCAATTTTACCCAACTAACCTACCCCGATCCGACCCCTAACTCATTTCAACTCCAAACCCGGTCTAACCCTAAACTAAAAACCGAACACACTAACCTAACCCAAACCTAACCCCACGTCAATCCTTCCCCAACCCCATGGGTCCCAATGGGATAGGCTAACACAACCCCAACCCAACTATAACCCTAACCCCAACTTTAACCCTAACATAATCCCAGCCCAAAATTTTCAGCCTAACCTTAAAACCCCAATCCCTCTAACCCAACATCTTCAATGGCTAACCCTAAACTTAACTCAAATCATCTCAACCCTAACCCTTAACCCCTAACCTATCCCTACCCTAATCTGGTCCCAACCATAACACTAAACACTAAGCCACCTAACCCTCAGTTCCTAGTCGGATCATCCCTAGCTCTAGCATCAGCTCCTAGTCCTAAACATATCCTCTAGCCCTAACCATGATCCCAACCCCAACCCCCGAAACCCTAACCCCAACCCAACCCTAACCTAAACCCAACCCTAACCTAACAATAACCCCTAACACTCACCCCAACCCTAAACCCAACCTAAATCTAAACTAACCCAACCTCTAGCAACTTAACCCAACTAATTTAAAGCAACCCCAACCATACCCTACTCCAACCCAACCCCTAACCCAAACCCAACCCTAACTCCCAAACCCCAACCCCAAACTCAACTCGGAACCCTAATCCTAACCCCTAAACTAACCCCAACTAACCCCAAGCTTCAAACCTTCTAAACCTAAACCCGAGCAACAATCTTAAACCTAAACTAACCCTAACCTCAAACCTAAACCCAACCCCAACCCTAACTCTAAATTTTGATTTAAATATGTAACTAATGTATCCCTAAATCCAACCCTAACACTAACTCAAAAACCCTAACCTAATCCCCAAACTAACCAACCAAATAAACCTAAGAGTACGCCAACCCTAACAATAACCCCAACCTAGAGGCCGGGGGCTAACCCTAATCTTAACCTCAACCACAAACCAACCCTTATCATCTCAACCTCCATCCTAACCCCTAATCCCCAACTCCCTAACCCCAACCTAATCGTAAACCCCAACTCTAACAATAAACCCAACACTTAATGCTCACATTAACCCTAAATTCAAACTAACCGCCAACCCTTCCTAACCTGCCTACTCCTAACCCTTGACCTAGGCGTAACTTCAATCCAACTCAACTTAAACCTACAACACAAGCCTAAGACCAAACTTTTCAGCTCCCAACCATAAACAGTAACCTTAACTTTAACCCCAATTCCCTAACCCTAACTAACTCCAACTACTAACTCCTAACACTAACCCTAAACCATAACCTAATCGTAACCCCTAACCCTAACCAAAACTTCCAACCCTAACCCTAACCCCAACCTTCAACCTGCAAACTCAGTGTAACGCTAACCCCAACTCCCAATCTAACCCTAACCCCTAAACAAAACCCCTAACCCTAACCCCTAGTCCTAAACCTAAACCCCTAACCCTAAACTGAGCAGAGGCCGCACTCCAACCCCAATCCCAACACCAATCCCAATCCTCAACTCACCCCAACCCTAACTCCTAACCCTAATCCTGACCTCACCTATCCCAAGCATAACCTCCTAATTCAACCTTAAACCAACAATAAACCTACTACTAATGCTGACCGCAACTCAAACTTCCAATCTCCAACGCCAACCCTTCTCATCTCTACTCCTAACCCTGGGCGTAACATTAGACCTAGTCTAATTCCTAACCCTAAACAACCTCTTAACTAACACATATCCTACTAAACTCTTCCCTAGCTCCGCTCTTAAACCCCGTCCCTAATCCTAACACTAATTACTAACCCTTACATTAACCCCACCAACTCCTAATCCTAACTCCTAACCCTATCCCTACCCTTAACTCTAACCCCTAACCATAACAGTAAATACCAACCCTAACCCTAGCCCTAGCCCAAGACCTATCCCTAGCTCCAGCACCAGCCCTAGTCCTAAACATATCCCAGCCTAACCTAACCCTAACCTAACCCAACCAAACACTAACTCCTAACTTAACCCTAACCTTAACCCAAATCCTAACCTATCCTAACATAACCTAACCCTAACCCTAATCCCAAACCCTAACCCTAACCTCCTAACACTAACCAACCCTAACCCCACTAACTCCAACCCTAAAAATCCAACTATAATTCTAACCCCAACCCCAACCCCAACCCCCAACCCCAACCTAACCCTAACTCCACCCTAACCCTAATCCTAACTCCAACCCAACCCCAACCCCCAACCCAAACCTAACCCCAACCCTAATCCCAACCCCTAAACCCAACCCCAACCCCAACTCCAAGCCCAAACCTCTAACCCCAAACCGGGCGAACGCCAACCCCAACCCCAAACCTAACCCCTAACCACCAACCCAAACCCCAACCCCCAACTAATAACCCCAAACCCTACCCCTTAATCGTAACCCTAACCCCAACCAAACTCCCAACCCCAACCCCAATCCCCAAACCTCTTCAACTAAACCTCAGTGTAACGCCAACCCCAACCCCAAACTTAACCCTAACCCAACCCCAACCAAAATCTCAACCCCAACCCCAAACCCCAACCCCAAACCTCTTCTAACACCAAACCCCAAGAGTAATGCTAACCCCAACTCCAACCCTAAACCCAAGAGTAATGCTAACCTCAACCCAACCCAACTCCCAAACCGAAACTCTACTGGTATCCCCAACCTCACTCCTAACTTCTAATCCTAACCCCAACCCTAACCCCAACCATAAACCCAACCCTAACCCCAACCTTAACCCTAAATCTAACCCCAACACCAACCCTTCCAACCCTACCCAACCCAACCTAGTCCAGGCCCAACCTGATCTAACCCTAACTTTAACCCCGACACACATCCTAAGCCAAAACTCTTTTCCCCAGCTCCCAACCATAAACACTAACCCTAACTCCTAACCCTGACTGCCTAACCCCACCTAACAAAACATTATTCATAACCAACCCTAACACTTAACCCTATCCCTACCCCAACTCTAACCCAACTGTAACACCAAACACGAACCCCAACCCCAGCTCCCCAGCAGGAGATTATCCCTAGCTGTAGCACTAGCCCAAGTCCTAAACATATCCCTAGCCCCAAACCATAAACCCAACCTTAAACCCAACCCTAAACCAAACCCCAACACTAACCCTAACCCCAAGCAAACCACTAACCCTAACCCTAAACCCCAACCATAACCCCCAACTTCCAATCCCTAACCCCTAAAATAACCTTACCCCTAAACCCTTGGGGTTAACCCTAAATCCTAACACTAACCCTAACCATAACACCTGGAAAGCGAACCCTAACCCTAACCTTTGGGGAACTTAACACCAACCCTAACCAGGGTTGGGGAATTTGTAACCCCTACCCTAACCCTAATCCCAACCCCAACACTTGTGTTAACCCAACCCCCCCTTAACCTAATCCTAACTTACACCCTAACTCAAACCCCCAACCCGTTAACCTAATGTTAACCCCAACCCTAACCCTAAATCTAATCCTAACCCCAAGCCTTTAACCTAACGATTGGGTTACCCTTAACCTAAACGCTAACCCTAACCTTTTGGGTTGGGGTTGACCCTAACCCCCCCTAATCCTAACCCTAACCACTAACCCTAACACTTGGGGTAAACCCTTGGGGTTAATCATAACCCTAACTCCTGTTTGGAACCAAAACTCTTAACCCTTAACCCTAACCCTAAACCTCTTCTAACCCTAAACCTCAGTGTGTTGGGGACAACCTTAGAACCCCGTAACCCTAACCCTAAACCTTTTCTAACCCTAAACCTAAGAGTAATGCTAACCCTAACCCTAACCCTAACCCAAACCTAACCCTAACTCCTACCCCAACCCTAACCCTAACCCTTTATCCCTAACCCCAACAATAAACCTTTGGTTAGGATACTTAATGCTAAACTTAACCCTAAACCTAACCCCAACGTTAACCCTTCCTAACCCTACCCTTAACCCTAATCCTAGATCTAGGCCTAATCTAACCCCCTGACCCTAACTTTAACCCTAACACATATCCTACGCCTAAACTTTTTCCCTTTAGCCCTAACCTTAAAACCCAACCAACCCTAACCCTAATCGCTAACCCTATCCTTAACCCCAACACTATCCCTAACCCTAACCCTTAACGCCTAAACCCCATCCCTACCCTTAACTCTAACCCTAACCATAACACTAAACAGTAACCCTAACCCTTGCCCAGCCCGAGACCTATCCCTAGCCCTAGCACTAGCCCTAGTCCTAAACATATACTTCCCTAGCCCTAACCCTAACCATAACCCTAACTCTAACCCTAAACCAAACCCCAACACTAACACTAACCCTAACCCTAACCCTAACCCTAAACCCTAACCTAACCCTAACCTAACCCTAACACTAACACTCTACCCTAACCCTATACCCTAACCCTAAACCCTAACATTAACCCCAACCCTAACCACTTAAAGCTAACCCTAAGCCCAACCTAACCTTAACACCAACCCTAACCATAATCCTAACCCCAACGATAACCCTAACCCCAACCCCAACCCTAACACTAACCCCTACCCTAACCCTAATTCTAACACCAAACTTGGCGTTGGACCCTAAAACTAACTAACCCTAACCCTAAACCCAATTTCCTAATCCCCAACACTAACCCCTAACCCTAACCCAAATAATTAGGGTTAAACCCCCTTACCCCAAACCCAAGATTGACCTTAACCCTAACTGGGGTTCGGGTAAACCTAACCTTAGGGAACCCAACCCTAACCGTAACCCCAACCACTAGGGGTTAACACCAACCCTTAAACCCTTAAAGTTAATAGAAACCCTTAACCCAACCAAAACCTTAACTCCTAACCCTAACCCCATACCTTTTCTAACCCCAAACCTCAGTTTTGGTTTGGCTAACCCTAATCTTAACCCTAACCCTGAATCCTAACAAACTGGGATAACCCTAACCCTAACCCTAAACCTAAATGTTTAACCCCAAACCCAAGAGTAATGCCAACCCCAACCCTAATCCTAAAGGTTAAACCTAACCATAAATTTGGGGTTGGGGGAAACCCCAATCCCTAACCCTAACCCCAACTTAATCCTAATATTAAAGCCAACCCTAGGGTTGGTTGACCCAACCCTCTAATCCACCCCAACACCAACCCTTAACAAAATCCTAACCTCAACCGAGGGGTTGGGGTGGGGTAACCCTTGGGGTTAACCCCAACCTGTTAACCCTAACCCATGGTTATCCTAAGTGGTTAAACCTTGGTGTTGGGGTTTACCCTAACCCCAACCCCAATGTTAAATCCCTAACACCAACCCTAACCCTAACACAACCCTAACTCCTAAACCTAACCCTAACTTTTATCCCAACCCCTAAACCCATCCCCTTGTGGTTAACTTGTGGTTGCAACCCAACCAAACCCTTGTTCCTGGTGCTGGGAACCCTAACCCTAACCCTGGAATTAGGGTTGTCCCTAACCCTAACCCCAAACCCCAAACCTCCGTAGGGATTGGGTTACCCTAAACCTCAAATAGTGTAACCCTAACCCTAATCCCAACTCCTAACCCTAACCAAAACTAGGAGTAACCTAACCCTAACCCTTAAACCTGCCAATAGTTAAACCCAAGAGTTAGGTTAACCCTAACCCTAATCCTAACCCCTAGAGTTAACCATAACCGGTTGGCATTGTGGTTAGGATTAACCCAACAATTAACCTATGGGTTAATGTTAACCTTGGAGGTTTAAACCTTACCCCAACGAGTTAACCTTCCTTTAGGGTTAAATTCTAACCCCTAACCATAGACTTAGGCCTAACTTAACCCCAACCAACCCTGGGTTTTATCCTTAGCCTTTAGGGAAAGATTTTAAACCTGGGGTTATGTTTTAGTGGATAATCCTAACTTAGGGTTAGGGTTAGAGTTAGGCCTAGGGTTAGGTTAGTAACCCTATCCCTACTCCTTAGGGTTAGAAAGTTTAAGTGTTAACCCCTAACCCCAACCCTAGGGTTTTTGTTTGGGTTAACCTTTACCCAAAAATTAGGTTTAACCCTTAACTTGAACCCCTTAGGTTAAAACCCCTAACCCTAACCCTAATCTTAACCCTAACCCTAACACTTGATCTTAACCCAGACTAGGGCCAGGGCCATTATGCTTGGGTTTGGGGAGGAGTTAGGCCAGGACTAGGTTGAGGTTGGTGTTTAGGGTTATGTTTAGAATTAGGGCTTAGTTAGGGTTGCTGTTAAGGTAGTGTTAGGGTTAGGCTTAGGGGGTTAGGCTAGGTTTAGTGTTAGGTTTTAAATTTAGGTTAGGGTTAGGATTGGGGTTAGGTTAGGGTTAGGTTGGGGTTTAGGGTTAGGTTAGGAAAGATTTTGGTTTGGCCTTGGAGTTGGGTTAGGGTTATGTTTTAGGTCTGTTAGGGTTAGGGTTAGGGATAGGCCTAGGGCCAGGCTAGGGTTAGGTTAGTGTTACCGCAGGGTTACTAGGTAGGGGTTGGTTAAAGGTTGGGGTTAGCGTTAGGGTTAGGGTTAGGGTTAGGTTAGGTTTTATTTTTTAGGGCTAGGGTTTAGGTTAGGATTAGGTTTTAGGGTTAGGATTAGCGTTTAGGTTTAGGGTTAGGGTTAGGGTAGGAGTTGGGAAGAGTAGGCATTGTTAGGGTTAGGTTTGGGGTTAGGGATTAAGGTTGGGATTTACAGTTGGTGTTAGGATAGGGGTTAGGATTACGGTTAGGCCTAGGCCCAGGTTTAGGTTTGGGGTTAGGGCCTAGGGTTAGGTTAGGCCACTCTTAGGTTTAGGGTTAGGGCCAGTTAGGGGCCGGGGGTTAGCCAGGCCTTAGGGTTAGGCTTAGGGTTAGGGCCGGGGGCCTTAGGTTAGGGTTAGGCCAGGCCAGGGTTTAGGGTTGGTGGTTGGGCCAGGCCAGGGTTAGGGTTTAGGGGTTAGGCCAGGCTTAGGCGGTTTAGGGCCAGCACACCAGGCTTGGGGTTAGGTTGGGGTTAGGCCAGGGTTAGGATTAGGGTTAGGTTAGGGTTGGGGTAGGGTTTGGGTTAGGCGAGTTAAGTTAGGCATGGGTAGGGGTTGAAGTTAGGTTTGGTTGGGGTTGCAGTTAGGTTTTGAGGTTAGAAGAGGGTTGGTGTTAGGGTTTTAGGGTTACGGTTAGGTTTAGGGTTAGGGTTAGGTTAGGTTAGGTTTAGGATTAGGGTTTGGGTTAGGGTTAGGGCCAGGGTTAGGGTTAGGTTAGGGTTGGGGTTAGGGTTTAGGCCTAGGTTAGGTTAGGAGTTAGTGTTAGAGTTTGGTTTAGGAGTTAGGGTTAGGGTTAGCTAGGGTTAGGATATGTTTAGGTTAGGGCTAGTGCCTGGTGTGGTGATAGGCCTCGAAGCTACCACTAGAGGTTAGGCCCAGGTTTAGTGTTATGGTTAAGGCCCAGGTTAGGTTAGGGTTAGGGTTAGGGATAGTTAGGTTACGGTTTGATTAGGGTTAGGTTTTGGGTTGGGGTTTACAGTTAGGGCTAGGGAAAGAGTTTAGGCTTAGGCCTATGGTTAAAGTTAGGGTTAGGGTTAGAAGAGCCTAGTTTAGGCTAGGCTTAGGTTTAGGTTGGGGTTAGGTTTAGGGTTTAGGTTAGCATTAGGCCAGGTTTATAGTTAAGGTTAGGTTTAGGGTTAGGTTAGGGTTAGGTTGGTGGCCAGGGTTAGGTTAGGGTTAGGTTTGTGGTTGAAGAAGAACAGGTTAGGTTAGGGTTGGGGTTTTGTAGGGTTAGCATTACACTGAGGTTTAGGATTAAGAAGGTTTTAAGGTTAGGGTTAGGGCCCGTTGTGACCAGATTGGGGTTACGATTAGGTTGGTTTAGGGTTGCCGCATTCCAGTGGTTAGGGGTTAGGGATTAGGCCAGGGCCTTGCCTGGGCCAGGCCAGGGTTTTGGGGCCAGGGTTGGGGTTAGGGTTTTGCTTGGGGTTAGTGTTAGGTTTAGGAGTTTGGGTTTTGGCCAGGGTTAGGCCTACGGCCTGGGTTTGGTTTAGGCCTAGGCCTAGGCCAGGCTACTCTTGGGTTTAGTCCAGGTGTTTAGTGGTTAGCAGAGGTTGAGGTTAGGGACCAGGCTCAAGGGTTAGGGTTTGAGAGCCAGAGTTTGGGGGATTAGGAGTTAGGGCCTGGTTACTCTTAGGTTTAGTGTTACCTGAGCCAGGGCCTAGGGCCTGGCCTAGGGTCAGGGCCAGGCCAGGCCAGGGCTAGGCCTACTGCAGGTTTAGGGCAGGTGGTTTAGTGTGTTAGGGTTAGCGTTAGGGTTTTGGTAAGGGTTAGGCCAGGGTTTGGTTAGGCCAGGCCAAGGGTTAGGTTCAGGGTCTGGTTTTAGGGCTAGGGTTAGGGTGAAGTTTGGCTGGGGTTACTCTTAGGTTTAGGGTTAGGGTTTAGGGTTGGGGTTAGGGTTTGGGGCTGGCGCAGGTTTAGGGTTAAGTTTTAGTTAGCGTTTTGGTTAGGGTTAGGCTTAGTGGTTAGGGTTTTTAGGGTTAGGCCAGGTTCGGGTTAACAACGTTGTTAGGCGTTAGGGTTACGGGATTGATTTAGTTGAGCCGAGGCTGTTTAGTGGTAGGCTTAGGGTTGGGGTTAGGGTTAGGATTAGCGCTATAGTTTTTTGGACAGAAGAGGCTTTAGGTTATTGGCCAGGGTTTGGTTTAGTGTTAGGGTTAGGCCAGGGGTTAGGGTTAGGGTTGGAGTTTAAGGTTAGGTCTAGGGTTGGCCTGGGCCCAGGTTTGTTAGGCCAGGCCATGGCTTAGGTTAGGGCTTACAGGGTTTGGGTTATGGTTAGGGTTAGAGGCTAGGTTTAGGGTTGGGGTTAGGCTAATGGTTTAGGTTCGTGTTAGGGATAGGGACTAAGGCCTAGTGTTTGTTTATGGTTAGGCCAGGGTTAAGGGTTAGGTTATGGTTGTAGGGATTGTTACGGTTAAAGTTAGGGTTGATGGTTGAGTTAGGGTTAGGTTGGGGAAAAGAGTTGCATTTGGGGTTAGGTTTGTGGATTGGGGTGGGGTTAGGGTTGGGGTTTGGTTTAGGGATAAGGTTAGGTTGGGGTTGAGGTGGGGTTGGGTTGGGATGGTGTTAGGAGTTAGGGTCAGGGGTTAAGTTAGGGGTAGCAGTAGAGGTAGTGTTATGGTTTGGGGTTAGGGTGAGGGTTGGGTTAGGTATAGGATTAGGGTTAGGTTTTGGGTTTAGGGATTAGGAGTTGATTAGGATTACAGGTTAATATAGGAGCTGAGGCTACAGTTGGAGTGAGGGCTAGCGCTGGGGGCTAATTAACTACGGCTTCTAGGGCTATTGTTAGGGTATGGGTTATGGTTTAGGGTTAGGGTTACAGTTAGATTTGGGTGTGAGGCTAGGTTTAGCTCTGGGAGCTAGATATGTGTGTATTAGGAGGTTAGGAGTTAGGGTTAGGGTTTATGGTCAGGTTTAGTTGGGGTTAGGGCTAGGGATAGTGTTAGGTCTAGGAGCTGAGTATTGGGGGCTAGGAGCTGGGAGCTGAGTCTATGGCTAGGAGCTAGCGTTAGGCTTTGGGTTGGGGTTCGGGTTAGGAGGTTAGCCCTTAGTGTTAGGGTTAGGGGTTAGTGTTATTGGTACCGTTAGGTTTCAGCCTATAGGGTTAATGGTTAGGGGTAGGGGTCCAGGTTTATGGGTTGGGGTTAGGGTTAGGTTACTTTTCAGCGTTGGGAAAGAGTTGGGGGGTAGGGTTAGGGTCGGGGTTTAGGGTTATGGTTAGTGTTAGGGTTTAGGGTTAGGAATAGGTTGAGGTTTAGGTTATATGCGTCTTATGGCCCCAGGTTTAGGGCTAGGGAGCTATGGCAGTAGCTAAGTTTAGGGTTAGGGTTAGGGTTAGGATTAGGATAGGGTTGGGGTTGGGGTTTTTTTGTTAGGGGTTGGGGGTTATGTTTAGGGTTTTGGGGTTAGGGGTTAGGGTTAGCGGTTAGTATTGGGTTAGTGTTGAGGATTGGGTTAGGTTTGGGGTAAGTTGGGGGGGTAGGTTTGGGGTTGTGGTTAAGGTTGGGGTTGGTGTTGGTTTAGGGGTTAGGTTTGGTGTTTCGGGTGAGGTTAGTGTTAGGGTTTAGGGTTTCCACTACGGTTAGGGTTAGGATTAAGGTAGTGATAGGGTTAGGGGTTGTGTTTAGGGTTAGTGTTATGGTTATGGTTAGGGTTGGGTTGGGGTTAGGAGTGGGAACTTACGTTTAGGGGTTAGTGTTAAAGTTCAGGGTTTAGGGGTTAGGATTATGGGTTAAAAGTTAAGATTGAGTTTGGGGTTTGAGTTAGGGTTGAGGTGTGGGGTTAGGGCTAGGGGCTAGGATATGGTTAGGCCTAGGGCTAAGGCTTGGGCTGGGGGCTGGGTGTAACAGTTAGGATTAGGGATAATTGGGGTGAGGGTTAGGTTTGGATTAGGTTTAGGGTTAATGTTTAGGATTAGGGCTAGGGGTTGATGTTAGGATTACAGTAGGTTAGGGTTAGGTTTGGGTTGGTGTTAGGTAAAGGTTAATGTTTGGTGATGGGGTTAGTGTTAGGAAATGAGTTTAGGGTTTAGGGATAAGGGTTGGTTTGTGTTGGGGTAGTGTTAGGGGTAGGATTAGGGATAGTCTGGTGGTTGGGGTTAGGATTAGTGTTAGGGGTTAGGGTTGTGTTAGGGTTAGGGGTATGGATAGGTGGAGGGGTGTGGTGGCTAAGGGGTTAGGGTTGAGCGAGTTAGGATTAGGTTTCAGTTGGGGTTACAGTTGGGTTAGGATTGGTGTTAGGAGGTAACTTTCGTGTTTAGGGTTGGGGTTAGGATTGGGGTTAGGTGTTGGGTTAGGTTAGGTTCGGGGTTGGTGTTAGGGTTTAAGTTAGGTTTACGTTTGAGTTAGGGGTTAGGGATTAGGTTTATGGTTAGGTGTTAGGGTTAGGAATGGGGGTAAAGTAGGGGTTGCGGATGTTGGTTGGGGTTGAGGGATAGGGTTGGGGTTGTGTTAGGGTTAAGGTTTGGGGTTTAGGTTAAGTTAGTGTAGGGTTAGTGTTAGGGCGAGGATAGGGGTTGGGGCTAGGAGGGCTACGGCTAGGGTTGGTTTGTGTTTTGGGTTTAGTGTTGGGGGTGGGGTTAAAAGTTAGGTTTATGTGTTAGCTTAGGGTTGGGGTTGGGGTTAGGGGCTTGAGTTAGGGTTGGAGGTGGTTGGGGTTAGGTGTACGTTTAGGTGTTAGGGTTAGAGTTGGGATAGGGGTAGGTGGCAAAAAAAAAAGGTAAGGTAGTGTGTGGGTTAGGAGTTACGTTTTGTGTTGAGAAGTTAGGAGTTAGGGATTGGATTTTAGGGTTAGGGTGGGGTTAGTGTTGGGTTATAGGGTTAGGGTTAGGGTTTGGTTCGAGGTTAGGGGTTAGGGGTTGGTTTTGGGGTTAGGGGTTAGGGTTAGGATTATAGTTAGGGTTAGCGTTACTCTTAGGTTTAGGATTAAAGAGATTTAGGGTTGGGGTTGGGGTTACGGTTACGGTTGGGGGTTTGGTTGAGGGTTGGTGTTATGGTTAGGTTTAGGGTTGGGGTTGGGGTTAGGTTAGGATTAGGGTTAGGGGTTAAGGTTGGGTTAGACGTATTGGTTAGGGTTAGGGTTAGGTTTAGAGTTAGGGTTTGGTTTAAGAGTTAGGAGTTAGGGTTATGGTTGCAGATTAGGGTTTCCATTACTCATAGGTTTAGGATTAGGAAGGGGTTTGAGTTAGGGTTAGGGTTATTGGTTAAGTTAGGGTTAGAGTTTAGGGTTAGGGTTTGGTTTAGTGTAGGTTGTCATTAGGGTTAGAGTTAGAAATTGAGTTTAAGTTGGGATTTGGGGTGGGGTTAGTGTTAGCATTAGAGTTGGTGTTAGTTTTAGGGTTAGGGTTGGGGTCAGGTTCGGGGTCAGGGTTAGGGTTTAGCCACTTACTTTTGGTTTAGTTTTAGATAAGGTTTAGAGTTAGGATTAGGGTTAGGGTTAGCGTTACTCTTGGGTTTAGTGTTGAAGGTTTAGTTTTAGGGTTAGGGTTACGGTTACGGTTTGGTGTTTTTTGTTCCGGTTAGGGTTAAGGTTAACTTTGGGATTGGGGTTGGTTTAGGGTTAGGGTTAAGGTTAATGGTTGGGCTTGCGGTTAGGATTAGGGTTAGGGTTATGGTTAGGGTTAGAAGTTAGGGTTAGGGTTAGGGTTAGGATTTGGTTTAGAAGTTACGGTTAGGGTTAGGTTTAGGGTTTGGTTAGGGGTTAGGGTTGGGGTTAGGTTGCGTTACTCTTAGGTTTATGGTTCGGGTTTGCGTTGGGTTAAAGGTTGGGGTTGGGGTTATGGTTGAGGTTAGGAGTTGGTGCTAAGTTTAGTTTTAGGGTTAGGGTTGGGGTTATGGTTAGTGATATGGTTCGGGTCTAGGGATGAGTTGGGACTGGGGCTAGTGCTAAATCCCCAGCTAGGGGGGGGATAGGCCATGCCCCAGGCGAGGTTTGGGGTTAGGGTTAGGTGTTTGAGTGTTATGGTTAGTGTTAGAGTTAATTGGTAGGATAGAGTTGGTGGTTAGGTTAGGTTTGGGAGATAGTGTTGGGATTTAGGAGATAGGGGTTAGAGAAGGAGCAGTGTTAGGGTTAGGGTTTGGGTTAGGGTTGAGTTTGCATTTTGGGTTAGGTTTGGGGTTGGGGTTAGGGTTAGGGGTTAGGTTGGTTTTAGTGTTAGGTTTAGGTTGGGGTTAGGGTTAGGTTTGGGTTTGAGATAGTGGTGGGGTTGGGGTCGGGGGTTAATGTTAGGGGTTTGAGAAGAAGTGGTGTTGTGGTTTTGGGGTTAGGGTGGATTGGGTTAGGATAGGATTAAGGGTTAAGTTTGGGGTTTAGTGATTAGGGTTAGGGTTATTGTTAGGGTTAATGTGGGGCTAGGGCTACGTTTAGGGTAGGAGCTGGCAAAAGCTGGGTGCTAATGCCAAAAAAACGACTTGAGCTGATGTTAGGGTATGGGTTATGGTTTAGGGTTAGGGATTACAGTTAGATTTAGGGGGTAGGACTAGGTTTGCGCTGGGGCTAGCATATGTGTGTGTTAGGGTTAGGGTTAGGGTTAGGGTTTATGGTCAGGTTTACAGTTGGGGTTAGGGCCCCAGGGATTGTGTTGGGTCTCGGGCTAGTGTTAGGGCTAGGGCTGGGGCTAGGTCTATGGCTGGGAGCTAGCGTTAGGCACAGGTTGGGTTAGGGTTCTGGTTAGGGGTTAGCTTTTAGTGTTAGGGTTAGGGTTGTGTTGTGTGGTTAGATTTAGCCTTAGGAGTTAATGGTTAGGGGGTAGAGGCAGGGGCCAGATTTATGGTCTGGGGTTAGAGTTAGAAGTTACTTTTAGCGTTGGGAAAGAGTTGAGGTGGGGGTTAGGGTCAGGGGTTTGGGGTTATTGTTAGTGTTAGGGTTGGGAGTTGGAATTAGGGTTGGGGTTTAGATTATGGTAAGTGTAGGAGCTGAGTTTGGGGCTGGGGCTATGGCTACGGCTAAGTTTAGGAGTATAGGGTTAGGGTTAGGGTTAGGGTTAGAGTTAGGATAGGGTTAGGGTTAGGGTTCAGGGTTGGGTTGGAAGTTTATGTTAGGGTTTGGGGTTAGTGTTAGGGGTTAGTCTTAGGGTTACTGTTAGGATTAGGGGTTAGGTTTGGTAGGATTAGGGGGTAGGTTTAGGGTAGGTTTGGGCGTTGTAGTAGGTAGGGTTGGTGTTGGTTTGGGGTTAGTTTTGGTGTTTGAGTTGAGGTTAGGGTTAGGGTTTGGGGTTTCCAATACAGTTAAGGTTTGGGTTAAGATTAGTGATAGGGTTAAAGGTTGTGTTTAAGGTTAGTGTTATGGTTATGGTTAGGATTTGAGTTAGTATTATTGATTAGAGCTTACGTTTAGGGTTAGTTTTAGAGCTCGGAGTTTAGGGTTAGGATTAGGGTTAAAGTTACATTGTGTTAAGATTTATTCATTAGGGTTAGATACAATTATGAGTTATTCTTAGTAAAGATTAGTCTTATAATGCAGTAGATTAGTTAAAGTAAGTTTAAAGTTAAATTAAAATTAGTTTATATTCATGAGAGTTATTATTAATTGTTCAGATGTTCTGTTATCTAGATTAGATTCTGCTTAATTCTAGATTGTGCCTTGCAGAGTTTAGAAGTATAAGAGACTGATGAAAGTTGCTGGGGTTGGTTAGGTTAGACGAGTTAGGATTAAGGTTTCGGTTAGGAGTTACAGTTAGGTTAGGGTTAGTGTTAGAGGTAACTTTCTGTTAGGGTTAGGGTTAGGGTTTAAGTTAGGATTAGGGTTGGGAGTTGGGTTAGGTTCAGGGTTGAAGTGTTAGGGTTTAAAGTTAGGGTTAACGTTTGAGTTAGGGTTAGGGATTGGGTTTATGGTTGGGTGTTGGGGTTAGAATGGCAGAAGAGGTAGACAGGGATAGTGGTTGGGGTTAGGGATAGGGGTTAGGGTTGTGTTAGGGTTAGGGTTTAGGGTTTAGAGTTAGGGTTAGTGTTAGTGTTAGTGTTGGGGCGAGGGATAGGGTTAGGGCTAGGGCTAGGGGTTATTGTTATGTTTAGGGTTTAGAGTTTGGGTTAGGGTTAGGAGTTAGGTTTAGTGTTAGCATTAGGGTTAGGACTTGAGTTAGGGTTAGGGGTTAGGATTAGGTGTAGGTTTAGGTGTTAGGGTTAGGGTTAAGGATAGGGGTAGGGGTAGGGTTAAAGGTATGTGTGGGTTAGGGTTAGGTTTGTGTTAGGGTTAGGGTTAGCGTTAGGATTTTAGGGTTAGGGTTAGGAGCTTGGTTAGGGTTAGGGTTAGGGTTAGGGTTAGGATTATAGTTAGTGTTAGCATTACTCTTAGGTTTAGGGTTAGGAAGAGGTTTAGGGCTAAGGTTAGGGTTATGGTTACGGTTAGGGGTTTTGGTTAGGGTTAGTGTTACGGTTGGGTTTAGGGTTAGGGTTAGGGATTAGGGTTAGGGGTTAGGGTTAGGGTTAGACGTATTGGTTAGGGTTAGACGTATTGGGTTAGTGGTTAGGGATTAGGGTTAGGTTTAGAGTTAGGGTTTGGTTTAGGGTTAGGGTTAGGGTTAGGGGTTTTGGTTAGGGTTAGGGTTAGGTTTAGTGTTAGGGTTAGTGTTAGGGGTAGGAGTAGGGATAGGTGTGGTGGTTAGGGTTAGGATTAGTGTTAGGGGTTAGGGTTGTGTTAGGGTTAGGGGTAGGGATAGGTGGAAGGGTAGTGGTAGGGTTAGGGTTAGGGTTAGGCGAGTTAGGGTTAAGGTTTCGGTTAGAGGTTACAGTTAGGGTTAGGGTTAGTGTTAGAGGTAGAATTTCGTGTTAGGGTTAGGATTAGGGTTAGGGTTTAGGGATAGGGTTAGGTTCAGGGTTAGTGTTAGTGTTTAAAGTTAGGGTTAACGTTTGAGTTAGGGTTAGGGATTAGGTTTATGGTTAGGTGTTAGGGTTAGAGATAGGGGTAGAGGTAGGTGTAGGGATATTGGTTGGGGTTAGGGATAGGGTTAGGGGTTGTGTTAGGGTTAGGGTTTAGGGTTTAGAGTTAGGGTTAGGGTTAGTGTTGAGTGTTGGGGCGAGGGATAGGGTTGGGGCTAGGGCTAGAGTTAGGGTTATGTTTAGGGTTTAGTGTTAGGGTTAGGGTTAGAGTTAGGTTAGTGTTAGCGTTAGGGTTAGGGTTAGGGTTAGGGCTTGGGTTAGGGTTAGGGGTTAGGATTAGGTGTAGGGTTTAGGTGTTAGGGTTAGGATTAGGGATTGGGGTAGGAGTAGGGTTAAAGGTATGTGTGGGTTAGGGTTAGGTTTTTGTTAGGGGTTAGGGTTAGGTTTAGGGTTAGGGTTAGGGTTTGGTTAGGGTTAGGGTTAGGGTTAGGGTTAGGGTTAGGATTATAGTTAGTGTTAGCATTACTCTTAGGTTTAGGGTTAGAAGAGGTTTAGGGTTAAGGTTAGGGTTAAACTTACGGTTAGGGGTTTTGGTTAGGGTTAGTGTTACGGTTTGGTTTAGGGTTAGGGTTAGGGTTTAGGGTTAGGATTAGGGTTAGGGGTTAGAGTTAGGGTTAGACGTATTGTTTATGGTTAGGGTTAGAGTTAGGTTTAGAGTTAGGGTTAGGGTTAGGGTTAGGGTTAGGGTTAGGGTTAGGGGTTTGGGTTAGGGTTAGGGTTAGGTTTACGTGTTAGCGTTAGGGTTAGGGTTAGTGTTATGGGTTATAGTTAGGAGTTAGTGTTAGGGTTAGGGTTACGGTTGGGGGTAGGGTTTAGGGTTGGGGTTGAGGTTAGGGTTGGGATTGGGGTTGGGGTTAGGTTTGGGGTTGGCGTTAGGGTTAGGGTTGGGGTTAGGGTTGGGTTTAGGGTTATGGTTGGGATTGGTGTTTGGGTTAGGGTTGGGTTTAGGGTTAGGGTTGGTGTTAGGGTTACGGTTAGGGTTAGAGGTTAGGGTTAGCGTTACTCTTAGGTTTAGGGATGAAGAGGTTTAGGGTTAGGGTTAGGTTAAGGGTTAGGGTTAGGTTTAGGGTTAGGGTT